>SOPF01023107.1:0-44246 GCA_012979155.1 Hypericum perforatum
ATTCAAGGTTGTCACTCTTGATTCATGAACTCACAAACTCATCCAAAGATCAAACCATAAATAACAAGAAAATGAACATAGAAACACAAAGTCAACTTAACTATTAAAAGATGAAAACACAATGAAAAGTACCTTCAATAGTTTAAACCAAAACCATAAAATCCTAAACAAGAAAATGGAGAGAGTAAGCTTCCTTGATATTCTTCTTCTTCCAAGCTCTCCTTCTCCTCTCCAAGTTCTTCTCCAAGATCAACAATAATGAAAATGATGGTGGAAACAAAAATGAAAGTACAAAGTATGTCTAAAGTTGCAATAATACAAAGGTGTCCCCTCCTAATGTCTCCTTGTCCCCCTTAATAGTTGAAATCCCCTCCAAACTCTCATTTTTCATCTTCTTGTGGCAGCCACGAAATTGGGTCAAGGAGCCCATCTTGGGCCCAAAATCATCCTTCAATTTCGGCCCGCTCGGAGGAATTTTCGCCAGATTTGGACCCTGACTTTGAACTCGATATTTGGCCCTCTTAAACTCGGAATCTAATGAAGCCTATTAGAGATAAAGTTGTAGTCCCAGATGTCTTCTTTCTAACGCCACCTCACTGGCCTCCATTGGACTCCGTATGCGAAAGTTATCGCCGTTTTTGTCATCAAAGGTCAATCCCCGTCAAAAGCCCACGGCCCATAGTTGTTTGTCCTTCCTTCCCGATAGACCCGATTGTGTTCGATGAAGCATGGCACATCCAAAACCTACAAAACCAAGGAAAACATAATAAGACTCAAAAGATATCACGAAAATAGACAATGCACGATATTCAAACAAATACCATACATTTCTAACACTAACAAAAGAAACAAAGGCAAAAAGACTCCAATAACACACACAAAAGATGAGTGTTTTCACACTCATCAGAATCCACCTTCCATAACTGAGGTAGCCGTATGTGGATCACTCTCTTCGTTACGTACGTCTTCTTAGGAGCCTGCGCCTCTCTGTCCATGGCCCTGACTGTTCCCCAGTCATCGATGACCGAGAGGCACGAGCAGTGGATGGCTCGATATGGACGGGTTTACAAGGATGGAACCGAGAGAGAGATGCTCCAGAAAGTGTTTGAAGAGAATGTAGAACTGATCGATGCGTTCAACCAGGATGGAAGCAAGGGTTACAAGCTAGAGGTCAACAAGTATACGGATCTTATGAATGAGGAGTTCAAGGCGACGAGGAACAGGTTCAAGGGCCATATGTGCTCTGAGCAGGCACGGCCTTTCAGGTATGAGAATGTTTCGGATGTACCGTCTACCATGGACTGGAGGAAGAAAGGGACCGTCACACCAATCAAGGACCAAGGCCAATGCGGTATCTGCTTCTTTCGGATTGACATTGTTCGTTTTTAACTGGAAATTGAGAGACACATTTGACTGATCGAGGATATGTATATGTTTTCCGATGTAATGCTTATATTAGAAAGAAAAGAAAAAAAATTGGACAATCGAGCAGCCGATGTAATGCTTATGTTTTCCAGTCCGGCGTTTCCATCGAGCAGGATTCAATGAGAGATGTAGAGATGGGTCCATCAACTGGTAGCAACTTGATTGAAGGTAGTGGTAGTGGCAGCACAGGATAAAATCTCGGTGTTGGAGGTGGTTCATCAACACAATAATATTAGAGATGAGGTTGGTGATGGTGCTACCGTTAGTTGCGGTGGTGATGGGGACAAAACTACTCTTGATATGAATCATCAAGACAATGACGAAACATTTGAGGTTGCTGACGATATTCCGTCTGCTGGTGGTGTTAGCAGCAACATTGGTGGGGGTGGTGTCAACGACGTTCGTGTATGGCTACAGAGGATAATCTATACCATATGGCGTCTCCTATGAATCCGTGGGATGAACCCTCTGAAAGCTGCTTCATTTGCACTTGGTTGCGGAGTTTTGATGTTCTTTATTGCACCATGGCACGTCCCCAATGCTAACTCCGTGCACCTAGCTCAATGCTAACTCTGAGTCGATGCTCCATTAGCACAGTGTTGGTTTCATGACGATGGAGACTTCCCAATCGAAAAAGATAATGGAGACTCAAACTGCTCTTTTCAATGTTTCCTCCAACTTCACTCTTACTGTTTCATCAGCATTTTCGCACGCCGTAACTGCGTGAAAGGAGCTGCACTGTTTTCCTTGACGCAGTGGCGAGCTGCCAACACAAACAATGGAAAAAGAATGGTAGCCTTCTCTCTGGTCGTTTGTTTTGAAGTTTGCTAAGTTTTTCTTCCGATTTTTTTGTTATATATATATATATATATATATATATATATATATTTATGCATCTACGTATGAAAATTTAATCTTTTTTAAAAAATAAAATGAACCTTGTAGAGAGCCATAAATCTGGATGCAGCTGCAGCCCCGGAGAGAGAAACAAAGGAAAAAGAAGTACATAACCATTTTCATTTCCAGAGTCGCCAACTAATGATTGCATTAGAATATCAAAACGCGGTGGATTTTTGGTCGTACAACAATATTCATCTGGAAATGTTTTTTATATACAACAACATTGTATATAAACAAATTTGCTAATATGTTTATATACAATATTAAAATCTCTATATCAAACCCAAAATTTTGTATCCGGATGCCTGAATAAGCACGTTGAGAAGGAAAAAAGGTTGCTACAAGATCACAATACACACGAATGAGAAAAGAAAAAAAAAACACACTTAATATTCATTCTGTGTATATGTCTGTAAACATCACTATATGTTCGTTCGATACAATTAGTCGACATAGGCCGATAAGGAATAAGACTGAGAAGAAACAGAGAAACGGAACATATGTACTTATCATCCAGAGATGCGATCACGCCACAAGGTGAGTACTGCAGTTGCTTAAAGGCAGCTGTTCTGAGTATATGGTTGAAGCAAGTGTGCGATACTATAGAATTAGTCATCCTCCAAATCCCGGCCAAAATGGATTAAGGCTAAACAAGAGATGAGAACCGGTACTCTGAACTCCTTATCTAAAGCTGTCACCATGACAGTTAAAACTCCCATTAGCAAGGTGAGAACTGATATTTCTTGCATGTCCTGAGCCCGACGTGTCGTGCTGGCATTGGGGACATGCCAAGATGCAACAAAGAATGCCGAGAGACCGCAGACAAATGCAATTCTGAGGTAAAGCGTATCTTTTGAGCTAAAAGAAAGCTGCTTATCAATGAAGAACGACAGCAAACAAAGGGCAAACGAACCAGCTTTCACCAAACTTGTCCCACGGATCAGAAGCTGCCATAGGATATCAAAATTCAGCCTCACCCACATCAAGACACTATGTTTGGCACTGCCACCATCAGCAACAATCGTAGCCCCGTGTCCGCTTTCTTTGACAGGGCACACGTCAAAGCTATTCCCACCAACAGCAGTGGCAGCACCATCTTCCACAGAGCTGCTAGCGCCTCCAACGTTAGTCACAATCGTCTCTACATTCCGATTTTCGGTACCACCAGTGTCACAACAAATTACTTCTGGCAATGGGACGACAGCGGAAGCCTAGAAAACACGAGCATGGCATCACCTACCTAGTCAGCATATCTAGCTCTCAACAGCAAACCCAGCAACCCAATGCAAATCTGTTACCTGAAGCTGCAACTTGCGAGAAGAGCATGGGGCAACGCCAGCCCCAAACGCTCCCTCTATCCCAGGAAGACAGCCACCGGGTTCTTGCGCTGGCAGACGACCATCCCCATCAGCGTGGCATTCATGATGCACAGCGATAAGCTCTTCCTTGGAGATGCGACCGTTCCTATTTTCATCAATTTTTTGAAAAATAGCGTCAAGCTGTTCAGCAGAGGAGAGGCGGGGTTTCTGGGCAGTAACGACGGACTGATCTTCAGCTGGCTCCAAAAGGCTTAGTGGCTGCACAAACACCAAATTATAACACACCAAAGGCTTAGTGGAAATAATTTTATTTAAAAACAAAAGAGTTAGGCGGCTAATAGAAAACCTCATGATCGGGAGATGAGATGGATCCGTAACCGTCCAACATTGTTAATGGAAATGGACGGAGGAGGAGGAGGGATGACAACGGCACCACAGTGTGACGGCGGTTCCAAATCGGGTGCGGCGGCGGCGGCGGCAGCTTCTCGATAGCTGCAAAGGTAGAAGACGAAGTGGGAACTCTCCGCTAAAATATAATATAGTCGATCTTGTACATTAAAAAACACTAATTGAATTTCGTGATTTCTTTCACAAAATATGATACGTTAAATTGTCTTCCTGGTGTTTAATAATAGGGTAAATTACCCTCAGGTCCCTATTTTATTGTCTATTTTGTGATAGGGTTCCTAAATAATTTGAATAAGATTTAAGACCCTGTTTTATAACAAAATATTGGTCTCGGGTCCCTAAAATAACTGAGGATGATGTCAGCAATTTTTTTAATCGCTAAAATGACTAAAATACCCTTAATTAAAAAAAAACAAAAAAGACCTTCTTCAACCTTGAGAACTTCTCCAAAAAAACATCAACCCAAACCTAAAAAATACCACTAAATCCAGAAATCAAACAATAATTAAACCCCAAAAAAGAGACTATTGTGTTTCTACTTTGATTATTTTCATATCACTCGGCATTTGCTTAAATTACTATTTTTGTCAGTTATGTTGTTTTGAAAAAGAGACTTTTGTGTTTCTACTTTGATTAAATATCATCCTAAGATCCCCCGAACAAGAATCAAAAAATTTCTCCGGTACCAAGAGACCTGAAATAATTCATGTTACCTTTAGTGAAAAATTTAAAAGCTGTGAAAAGAGGGGTCATATTATATATTTGTCTTCTCTCCCGACACCTAGACCTGGCCACGAATTGAATCCAATTCATAATTCGATTCGATTCGATTCGTTAATAATTCGATTCGATTCGTCGACAATTCGATTCGAATTCGTAATGGTACGGATTGAATTCGGTTTGAGATTTTTATAATTCGTCAAACCGGCGAATTCAATTCGAATTCGATTCGACTTAAATTCGTAGTGAATTTAATTAAATTTGTATATATATATATATTGGTGTAAAAAATCTCAAACTCAATTATTTACTAAACCTTAAATCCTAAACCCTAAACTCTAAACCCTAAAATCTTGAAACTCTAACTCAATTATTTATTTAATCATAAATTTTAAACCCCAAATCTTAAATCCTAAAATCTTAAGCTTAATTATATACTAAAACGTAAACTTTTAAATCATAAATGATGAAACCCTTGAACCCGAAATCGTAGATAACTTATTCTGGCGCATTAAGTGCAAACTCAAATTTTAATTTATTTTTTCTCAAAAAATATTAAACATTTATTTTTTAATTTTTAATTACATATATTTAATATTTAAGAATCAATTCGAATTCAATTCGAATTCAATTCGAATTCGAAGATTTATAATTCGTATTCAATTCGTCATTGGACGAATTGAATATGGTTTAATATTTTCATAATTCGAATTCGAACCAATTCGATTCGAATTCGTTCGAATTCGAACCGTGGTCAGGTCTACCGACACCCAGCCCCAATTTCTTTCCCAAAAAACCTACGAATCCTAAAATAAAAACTCCCGAAGTTCGGATTTGATGAGGTTCCATGGGGTCCGAAGAAATTGGTTGCTTCAAGCTGCATTGGTGGTTTATCATTTTCCAATAGGAAAAAACCCAAATCGAGAAAAGAAAAATGATAGACGGAAATGGGAAATTAATGGAATTGGGTTTCCCTCCTCCTCCGCCGGCCGAAATGACGAGTGTGGCTTCCTGGGAGGGCATTAATTCTGGGTGAAATTGATCGACTGTGAACTGGAACTAGGTTGAACGAAACTTGACGTGGATCAGGGACTCGAACCATGGACAACCTCGACCCCCAAGTCTTCCACGAAAGATCACTAACAGAGCAAATCGTCTATATTATCCTCGAGCAGCCATGGAAGCTCACGAATAGAGCAATAAGGGGTCGAACGTCAGAACTCAATTGAATGAAACTGGTGACGGGGAAGGTGTTTTCAAATCATCTATATTTTCCTCTTTCTTCGCGCGACGAGAACGAAGTGGAGCGGCGAGCAAACGAACAGAGCAAATTTTTTCGAAATTGGATCTCGCCAAAGAACAAGGTCCCTCGAAGGTAGAAGTTAGCCAGATGATTTTTTTGTTAATTTTTTTTAAGTGCACGAAGGTCATCATTAAAAAAAATTATGTTGATTGCTGATGTTATGAAGGGACATGATAGTTGTATTTTAGCAAACTTGGAGGACAAAAATAGATATTTGGAAGTAATAAGGATCAAACCGAAGATATGATTAAATATCAGAGACCTCAATATCATTTGCCCAATATAATATTCTCGATTCTTAAGAAAATCAAATAGAGGCGTTAACACTTAACATGTGTATTTTTTTTTTTTTTGGTCAAGAGGAGGGCTAAAGACGCCCCTAGTGGTACAACTTCATTTAATCAAAAGCTTGGATTACAATCGATCTTGGGATAGAGACGTCACTAATATCTCTTAGTAGTAGTGGTCTGATACCCAAAGGGGAGTTACAAAATTGGAAACAACCCAGTTCTAAATCAAAGGCATGGTTAGCCATCCAATCTGCTGCCATATTAGTTTCACGATAGACGTGATTAATATGGACTTCCCAATTCCTGGATAATAACTCTTTGATGTCCAGAAGGATAGAGGGACAATGTGGTTCTGGTGGTTTGTTTGATTTCATGTACCCAACGACCACCTGGGAGTCAACTTCAAGAATAACTCGTTTCAGACCAAGCTCCCAAGCACTTTTGAGGCCGATAAAAGCTCCCCATAGCTCTGCTTGGATGCTGGAGCAGAGGCCCAGATTCATAGAGAAACCATGGATCCAATCTCCCGTACTGTCACGTAGTAGCCCTCCAGCCGTAGCTCTTCGTGATGAGTTTCGTCGTGCACCATCAGTATTGATCTTTGTCCAACCTACAGGGGGTTTTTCCCACGCCATGAGTTGTTGTTGGCGTTGTGGTTTGTTCGTGAATATAGCTGCAGTGTTCCAAGCTTCCTCAATTTCTTTGGCCCTGTTACAAACAAAGGCAAACGCATTAGTTGGACGTTTCTCATCCGGGTTCCAGATTAGATCATTGCGCCATTTCCAGGCAGCATTCAAAGTTGTTATAAATAGCGTGGTCCATTCAGTTAACGGCGAGATATTCGCATCAAGCCATTCCATTAAGTTGTATGAGAAGAAATTGGCTATGTTAACGCCATGATTACGAATCAGTTTGAGCCAAATATGTCTGATTTTCTCGCAGTCCCTTAGTGCGTGGAGAACTGTCTCCTCATGTCCCTCACAACAAGGACATCCACCATCATCTGTCATGTGTCTTCTGCGCCTAATCGCATTTGTTAGCAGCTTTCCGTGACTAGCAAGCCATGGTGTTATTTTCATACGCTGTGGGCCTTGCCATTTCCATAGTTTTGGCCAAATCCTATTCAGATCGTCAGTTTCCCATTCTCTAATCAACTCATAAGCTGATTTGGTGGTGAAATTTCCTGAGTTTGACAGGCACCAAGTTCTTTTGTCCTTGCCTCTCTCTCTTAAAGGAGGAGCAATTCCTGCAATAAGCAACAATGAAGAGTCAGGAACATATTGTCTCAATAATTCCCAATTCCATCCCCCATCGATTACAGTTGCATCAGCCACAGTCAACTGTTTCAGATGATCAGGGATCGGATTAATAGCAATATCGACAAGAGGAGCAGAGTTTGGGACCCAATTATCAAACCAAAGCTGAACTGAGTTCCCATTTCTAATAGACCATTTGATCCCTTTCTGCATCAGAGGCCAAACAGCAATCATAGATCTCCAAATAGGAGATTGAGAAGACTTGGGTTTGGGTGGGGAACCAACTGGTTCAGTGTACATATACTTTGCCCATAAAACTCTAGCCCAAAGTGCCTCGGGGTCAGTAATCAAACCCCATGCTAACTTCATAAGTAAGGCTAGATTTTGGTCACGGAGTTTTTTGAAACCAAGTCCACCATGTTGTTTAGGGGAGCAGATTCTATCCCATGCAATCAAATGAGGTCTCTTTTTGGACGCAGAGGATCCCCATAAAAAGCTCCGCTGGATTTTTTCAATGTCTTCACACAGAGAGGCAGGGAGAAGTGTTGTTTGCATAGCATAAGTGGGGAGTGCAGAGATGACCGATTGATTGAGAGTGGTTCTACCTGCAAAGGAGAGTTTCTCCACACACCAACCATTTAGTCTAGAATATACCTTGTCGAGAATAAAACTGTAAGTGGATTTTGTCACCCGATCATGTAGAAGTGGCATTCCGAGGTATTTCCCCAAGTTTCGAGTTTGAGTCACACCCAGTTGGCTTGCTAGATCTTTGGCGAGTGGTCTTGAAACATTCTTAGATACGTATAATTTCGTCTTGGCCTTGCTAACTTTCTGACCTGAAGAGAAGCAAAAAGTCTCAAGAATGTTAGATATGTTTCTAGCTTGAGGCATGGATGCTTCAGAGAAAAGTAACAGGTCATCAGCGAAAAAGAGATGCGAGAGTTTGGGGCCGTTTCTAGACAGCGTAATGGGTTTCCAACTACCATCACCAATGCTTGCACTAATAAGATGGCTTAGACGCTCAAGACATAACACAAAAATATAAGGTGAGAGAGGATCTCCTTGTCTCACACCCCTAGATGGATTAAAAGAGCTCGTGGCCTCTCCATTCCAACTAACATGCATCGAACAAGAGGAAATACAGGTTAACATTAAATCAATCATGCCAGACGGTAAGTTGAGAAGGTTTAGGGTCTCCCTGACAAAAGGCCAACGAATTCGATCATAAGCTTTCTCCAAGTCTACCTTGAGGGCCATAAGTTTCTTCCCTGTACGTCTTGTCTTCATAGTATGGATGACTTCTTGCGCAATGATTATGTTCCCTGTTATCTGCCTTCCAGGGACAAAACTATTTTGGTTGGGGCTTATCCACTGTGACATATGACCCCGGATTCTTTCAGCAAGAAGTTTGGTAATGACCTTAAGGGGTACGTTACACAAACTTATCGGCCGAAACTGATCTGGAGTCGTAGGGTTGTCCACCTTAGGAATTAGTACCAAGCTTGTTTCATTGACCATCCTAGGCGAGATCTCACCATTAAATACCAGCTTTACAAACCCAGTAAGGCTCGGACCAACAGTTTTCCAGTTCCGTTGATAAAAGATTGCATGTAATCCGTCAGGTCCTGGTGCTTTAAGTGGTCCTATCGAGAACATGGTGCTTCTGATCTCCGAATCTGACGGAGTTGCTCCAATGAGTTGTCGTTCAAAATCAGAAATCTGGTGGAATAGGTTTGGGGTATCAAGGGGCACTACAGTATCGGTTGTATCCGAGTATAGTTGCTGGAAGTACCTTACTAATAAGTGCCTAACTTCTTCTGCATCTGAAGTCCAACTACCCTCAGATTTTTTAAGAGCATCGATACGATTACGCTTCCGTCTCACTATAGTTTTTGCATGGAAGTAATTCGTGTTCCGGTCTCCATTAGTGATGAACTCATTACGGGACTTTTGAAGCCAAAGCATCTCTTCTTGTTCCAGGATATGCTCAAGTTCCAAACGGAGAGAGCGTTCCAGATTTCTTAAGAATGGATTATACTTCCGATCAAGTGCTTTTTGGATACCAGAGATTCTTCGGATAAGTAAATTCTTCTTATGAAAGATGTTGCCGAAGACAGCTCTGTTCCACTCTTGCACTCTTTCCACAAAACTCTTGCAGGCTGTAGGAAGCAGTTCAGAGTTACACCAACTATCTGCTACAAAACCTTCAAAGCGAGGATCCGCATGCCAAGCAGCTTGGTAGCGGAACATTCGTTTACTAGGATTGCAGCTTAGCGTAGGATGCATACATATTAATAGGGGACAATGGTCTGATTTTAACCTTGGAAGATGGTGGATACGAGCCTCTGGGAAACTAAGGTTCCATTGAAGATTAGCGAGTCCACGATCTAGTCGTTCATGTACCTTACCTCGAACCCAAGTAAAGCGAGGACCAGAGAACCCCAGATCAATCAAACCTCTGTCTTCTATCCATTTCTGGAATTTTTTATGAAGTCCTCCCCGAATTGGTGCACCCCCCAATTTCCCATCAGATGGGGTAAATATATTAAAGTCCCCTGCCAGTAGCCAGGGAAGCGTGTTAGTCGATGCAATTTCATTGAGCTTCTTCCACAGGGTCTCTCTAGTGCTGGCTCGAGGACTACCGTAGATTGCAGAAAATACCCAGGAATCGACAATTTCCATGTGTATGAATTGATGCTCGCATTTGAGGATTCTAATCTGAAGATTGGTGTTTTTCCAAAAGACCCAGATTCCCCCAGAGTACCCTTGCATCGGTGCTTGTATAACATCAGAAAATCCAAGAGTCCTAGCTAGGATGTCAGCACGTTTCCCAGAAATCCATGTCTCCAACAGGACAATCATATCAGGCTTATGATTCCTATTCAATTCCAGGATAATCCTCCTGAATTTATTACTAGCTGCGCCCTGACAATTCCAGACTAATAGATTCATCACAAAAAACGAAAGGGGCAGAAGTGTAGTAAAGGTCTTACTAGACTTGGCCGCTTGTAGGTTGTGAATCGTCCTGGATCCTCTGCTCCATTTCCGAGAGCATCTCAACTTCCTCATGATTACCCTTCAGCTTCCCATCGTCCAACACTGTAATGTCTTGAGAATGAGGATTGGGATTATTCTGGACTGAAGCTTCACCCACGATTTCCATCTTCTCCAGATTGCTTGTATCTGGTGGTTTTGCATGGAAAACGCCCTGTTGGTTTTGGGCACCCACTGATTGGTAAAGTGCTAGCAACTCCTCCCCAAAATGTTCCCCCTTTTTGGTAATGGTAGTGGTTGTGGATCGAGTTTGGTTATCAGGAGTTTTGGTCAGAGGGGATTTCGGGTTGTGAGTACCTATTTTAGTGAGGGATAGCTTTTGATGGCTAGTATTTTGGGCTCTCGTTGAAGAGGATGGGTTCCTTGATACATCTTTCTCCTGTCTAGAGGGAATAATTGCTGATTTATGGGGCTTGGCCTGTATGGGCTTTGGGTTTCTTTGGGTATTGGGCTTCACAGATTGTTTTTGTGATTTTGGGTCCATCGGAACATTGCTCAAAACAGGCTCATCTCTTGGGTTAGCATCTGTTGTTCCCAGCGGGCTTTCTCCTTGGGAAATGACCGTTGTTGTTTTGTCTTCTTTCGCAGACATTTCTGTAGCCGTTGTGAGTGCTTGGAAAGTATTGGATTGAGAGAGTGTCTGGATTGTGGATTCTACGTTGTCCTTTTGTCTCTCAACTTCGGAGACTTTTTGATCCATCCCGCGTGCCTGTGGTGGGACCCTTCGACCTCGGAAACGACGTGGAACCACCATCCAATCTCCAAACTTTTCCACAACTTCAGGACGAGTAACAACCGGGCGACCAAAAAATATTTCCTCCTCCTGCATCTCCGTCGTCTCTGGATGCCCTGCTGCAGTACGTTCCTTTTGGCATTTCAGTTTCGGACAATCTGGGGTTCCATGACCATATCGACCGCAGTCAAAGCAAATAAGATGGAGGCCTTCATATTGTAGACGTCTTACCCTTCGTCTAGCTCGGAATCTTGACCTGAGTGGCTTCGTCAAATCCACCTCCACACAGAGGCGCGCATAGCTGCCCTTTGTGTGTTGCTCAGTATGAGTATCGATTCGAATGGGACGTCCAATGGTTTGTGCCAGATTTTTGAGGAAGCCCATATCATAGTAGTCCATAGCCAGATCAGGAACACGAACCCAGACAATTGCTTTTGTGACCTCTGCTGTTGACGGATCGAAGTCAGGAACCCATCTTTGGACAGTGATATAACGGTCAGCCACCATCCAAGGACCATCAAGCAATATGTGTTGATACTCTCTGTCCGTCTTTGGCTTCACCAGCAGGTATCCATGCCCGAGGTCGATAAGGTGAAAATCCCCAGGAAGGCCCCAAATCTGAGCTAGTCTCCGTTTAAGGAAGGGAAAAGCAATTCGAGAGCCCAATACCTTAATAATTAAGGTTTTCCACCAGGGTTTTCGCATCCGTACCTTATCTTCCTTGGACAGACGGATCGTTGGACAATCTGGATCATCTTCACCCTCTCCTTCAGAATCGCTCGAAACTACCTCATCATAATCGAATGAGTGTTGCGAGGGAGTCTCTGAGTGCTCCTCCGTAGAACCCATTGTCACATCTCGGAAGGAGAGCTTCCGACGCCTTTCTGATTCGTTGTTCTCTTTTTGTTCCTGCTCGGCATGTTCCTGGTTTTCCACCGGACCAGAATCGCACCGGCCTTTTTTCACTCCTCGTGGTGGTGTAGGTTGGGGCTCCGGTAGAGCACCGGTTCCTTCCCCCGGTGCAGGCTCCATAGGCCCTAGCCGAGGGCAACAGCTACGTATTGGACGCAAGACTCTAGTTCTCTCTCTCTCTAGTTCTCTCTCTCTCTAGTTCTCTCTCTCTCTATTGCTCTACACTTAACTTAACATGTGTATTGTGTACCCGAAAAGTTCACTTTTTTGAACTACAAATTGTGAGATATGATACTATAATTTAGAAACGATTACTTGGATCCTCTAATTTCGTTGACCAAATACTTATAGGCTGAGGAAGGTCCAAAGTATTTTTCGACGGCTCTGGACCTCAAAACGACATCATTTTGAAGTTGCATAGTCTGGTAGATCAGTACAAAATCCACCGGCCAGCACGGATCCGGAGACCGCTTAGCCAGAAGAGGGAGCTCTCTTAGCCGACTATGGGAGAAATAAAAAAAAAATCCTACCGTCCTCGGACTCTCCAGCCTCCACCTACGTTAACCACCTCGCCTGACAATGGATTCAAATTTGAGGTCTTGCCCAACCCTTTGTCTATTAATTGTGCCGAGTTTAGTTATTATCTCTCTGATTAGAATTAACCCTAGGAGGCCGATAGTGTGCATCTGGTGAGACTAGGAGCGCGGTTTCTGTTCTCTAAGCGAATTAGCCACTGGTCAATGATGAGCACCTAACTTGCCTTCGAATTAGCCTGGTGGTGCGCTATGTGTTCTAATAAGGAATTGCTGCAACTGTTTGCAGGCGCAAAGAGCAATCTTTTCATGGTTTACGCTGTTTCTGGAGAAGATCCCCTATGCTTTACCAAAGGAACTACATACCGATTGCGAGAATGGTAGCCTTCTCCCTGGTCGTATGTTTTGAAGCTTGCTATGCTTTTCTTCCGACTTTTTTGTTATATATATATATATATATATATATATATATATATATATATATATATTTATGCATCTACAAATATAGCTTAAATACTTCAATTGCGTGCAACCTCTTCCTCATGGACACTAATCTCTTGATTTCGACATCAGCTGGTGCCGGGACTAAGTTCAGTGAAGACCATGCCCATGGTTCTGGTAGTAGTCCTGATTACCTATTAGCAGAATATGGTGATCCAAAGGTTGGAGGAGTCAATGGTATGGGTGACGGTCACGGTTCTCATCTCAGCACTGGAGGAGTTGGTGGCAAAGGCAGGCATGATCTTGACAGTGGAATCGGATGCGATGGTATAGGTGGTTGCAGCATTAGTCAGGGTGGCCATCTCGGCAATGCAGGAGGTGGTGGCAGTGGCAGTCACGGCAGTGTTGCCACAGGAGTATCCTTCGTCAAAAGCAAGATGAAGTTGGCAGATAAGTGTGCAGAGCAACCACGCTCTATATTGATGTTGGCAGCAGTTTACTTTGGAGTTGTGGGTTTCTCAAACACAATAATAGCTCGTGGTCTGCAAGGGGACCGCAATGAAACTCTTTCTTTCCTCAGAGACCTCTCCAAAGCCAACCACATGTTTTTTCAAGTGTTCGTTCTTGTCAACATCTTCGGCTTTGCCACCTCATCCGGATCCCTTCTCATCCGGGGCAGAGGGAAGTTGAAATCTGAAGTTATGTTCCTGACCTGTTCCATCATTTCGATTCTCTGTATGGCCTTCTCTTTCGGAGCCCTTCTCGTCTGTGCCTTTTGTTCTATCAGCGTCCTCGCTGTCACTGGTTCTAATGATTAGCTCTTGGCTCTATTATCTCCCATGTAAGTTGCATGTGTGCTATTACTTAAAACAGTAGTGGAGCACACTAAGCCTGACAGCTTAGTATGTGTCCTTAATGGTGTAGCATGTTAAGTTTGTGGTCGTGGACCTTGTTTTGTACAAGTAAATAGTTACTGGACGGCTATTACGAAAGTTAAATAATAGCGGCACATATTTTGTCTAAGCTTCCATTTCCAGGAAAATAAGCAAGTGCCACTCTTCTTTTTATAAAGGGATCAGCTGTGGGAAACCAGTTCCAGTTCTAGTTCCCTTGTGACCTTACCTCCCTCATGCTTTCCTTTAAGAAACCATTTTCGGATGTGGCAAAGAAGAAACCCTCCCCCCTCTCTTAGCGAAAATATACTAACAACCTCTTTCGTTCTATCGATTCAGATTTACGTGTGTTTGCTCCTCTGCTTCAACAAGCTAGAGCTCTCTGCCCTGCATGTAGCAACAGAGAATGTCGCATGTTGAGGTCCAATTTTAGATGTGAAGTTTTAAGTTCGAACTATAGTGTATGTTCACAAGAGTAAAACGTATCCCAGCTCACTTTTTTTGCAGCTGAATGCTCTTTCTTTGCGGCTAAGAATTCGTCAGGCTGGCGATGCGCCAGTCATGCTAAGGGTAGACGATAGGCTTCTTCCCCAATGCATCATCGGACATGAGGTTTTAAAGTTTACATTATGTTCGTTGTTGAATATATATCTGTGTGTGTGCGCGTGTGCGCGTGCGCGTGTGCGTGTGCGTGTGCAAAATGAGCAGCTGATGTAATGCTCGTGTTTTCCAGGCCGGTGGTACCGTCGAGCAGGATTTAATGAGGTGTAGACTTCATCAACTAGCTAGATTCATTGCAATGTTGTCGTCTCTATTCTTAAATCAAGTGCCAAGTATGGAGGTGGTTCATCCACACAATAATATTAGAGATGAGATTGGTGATGGTGCTTCCGTTAGTGGCTGTGGTGATGGGGACAACAGTACTCTTGATATGAATCATCAAGACAATAATGGAACATTTGAGGTTGATGACGGTGTTCCGTCGTCTGCTGGTGGTGGTAGCAGCAAAGTGGTGTCAACGACGGCTACAGAGGACGTTCTGTACCGTATGGTGGCTCCTAAGAATCCGTAGGATGAATCCTCTGAAAGCTGAGTGATTCATTTGCACTTGGTTGCGGAGTTTTTTCATTCTTTATTGCACCACGGCGCGTCTCCAATGCTAACTCTGCTCAAGCGAGATAATTAATTGCAGTACTCACCTTGATTGTTGGGAGTTTTAATGGCCACGGAGAAGTATAGGTCGTTGGTCCTCCGTTTTTTTTTTCTTTCTTTTTTGCCTCTGCATAGAAGGGGAGGAGGACTTGAATGGTTTATTATCTGATACTGGTCTAATTTTCTGAACATTCCTATTTGGAACGAGCACCTGCATCGACAGCATCCTCTTTTAATGGATTGATGCAACAAGGTATTACTTTTGATCCTCAAGTGCGTCAAGCTCATTAAAAAAGTCGATGCTCCATTAGCACAATGTTAGTTTCTTGAGGATGGAAACATTCCAAACGAAAAAGATAGCTGAGACTCGAACTGCTATTTCCAATGTTTCCTCCTGCTTTTATCAGCATTTTCACAATACAACACGTGGAAAGAAAATTCAGTCCTATGTATAAGGACAAAGACCGAAAAGGAGGGAGTCAATGACCAATACATCTTATTGCTAAAACGTTAACAATTATACTCCTATGAACCTCCCTCCTCCTCCTCCTCCTCCTCCTCCTCCTCCTCCTCCTCCTCCTCCACCTCCACCTCCATCCTCCACCTCCTCCTCCTCCTCCTCCTCCTCCTCCTCCTCCTCCAGACACAGGCAAAAAAGGAAAAATATGGCGAAGAAAGAAAGAACCAGCCACCTAAACTTCTTTTTATCCAAAGCTGTCACTAAAGCAATTAAAACTCCCACGATCAAGGCGAGCATTGCAGTTCCTTGCCTAGCTTGAGCAAGTCGTGGAGCATTAACGTTAGGGACACTCCATGGTGCAATAACGAATGCGAAAACTCCACACCAAAGTGCAACTTCAAGGTACGTTTTATCTTCATGGAGCAGGTGCTTGTCAACGAAAAATGATACCAAACCAAGGGCAAATGAACCCGTTTTGAGAGGATTCATCTCACGGATTACTAGGAGCAGCCATATGGCATAGACCTTCCTTCTCAGCCATGTGCAGACACGACTGCTGCCACAGCCACCGACAGTAGTCGTATCACCAACAGCTGCAGCTATTCCTTCTATGACACTGCCGCCACTAGGGTTTTCGGCCGAGCTACCGCTGCCACCATTTTCAGTCATGTCACTGCTGGTTGATGGATCCGTCACTATATCTATAATTGAATGCTGCAGCTGCTCCATCGTACCACTAGCCTGGAAAATATGAAAATAAAAATTAACTCCATATCCATCTCTCAACAACAAACACAATGCAACATGATATCTGATTAATAATCAGTTTAGCTAGAGGATCCTGTCAATGTAAGTTTTCCCAGGATGCAGTAGCAAACCTCATTTGTGACGTTTGGGGCATGGCTAGTCTGATGACTTCTCGGCAGCAGAGAGCAATCACTCAGCTGCACAAAAAAAAAAAAGTGAGGACAGATATGATTCACTTGCTTGGCTTGGGAGAACATTCGCTCTATAATCATCAACATACACTCTGCATCTAAATTCAGACCTCAATATCCGTGGACACTGCAAATGCAACCTCTTCCATATCTGACAGAGAGTAACGCGAATCAAGGTCGAGCAAACTGTGGTCGCCTCTCTCCAAGGAAACCTTTGCACGACGCCGTTAAAGGGACAATCAGAAGGTAAGCCAGTTTAGAACAACTAAAACCAAATCAAAATTGAGGCAAGATCAACATCAACTATGGGTCGAGAGAGCAAACATACAAAGTTTAGCAGAAGAACTGTCGTGCAATGAATAATAATTTCGTAGTCAAATTCGAACCTCAATTAGCCCATTTCGAATCGATTGAACAAAATGAGCGTGGGAAGAAGAGAAGGTGTAAACTAATTCGGTCCTGGTTCTAGAAAGTAAGCATAAATAAACAGATAAAAACGAACGACAAGCCGGAGGGGTGGTCTACAGTGATCAACCGCTCCGGAGTACCAGTGTGGCCGCGAGAAGGCGGCTGGTTGGGCCAGGACCTAGCGGATGTAGGAGGAGTAGGCGGTGGGCGGCCAACTGAGCTCCGGAGAGGCTTCAGGCGGTGGACGGTGACGACGAGAGCGACCTGGAGTTCGCGAAAAGAGCTTCTAACTCGGACTAAGTCGGAATCGAGGCGCGGCGATTGCTTGTAGGTCGACTACTTGGGCTCGAGCGGACGGCAGGAAATGGATCTGTGGAGGAAGGGGTGAAGGGGAGGGGAAGTGGAAAGTGGGCGTGGAGGAGGAGGAGGACTGGAGGGGATGAGAAGGAAATTTTGTTGCATGAAATTAGTTTATAAGAGGGCAAGAAAAACCTAGGAAGTCTTTTTCGTTACCGAAAACGCCCAAAAATGAAAATTTTTTGTCCCTTGTTGTTTACGTAGATCACTACGTGAAAATGACGTGGCAGTGGCGGCTGATTATCAATTTTTTTTGGTCGGTAACACTATAATTTTTATTTTTTTTTAAAACGCCCTACTCTTCAGTCTTGTCCTCTCTTTTTTAAAACACCCCACCTTTGGCCGAGAGAGAGACTAAGAGAGAAGCTAAATAGGAGGCCGACTTCGGGACAAACAGAAGAATTAACATCCAACCGGAACCCTACTATCCCTTGTCCGATCGTTCACAAAGTCTGACCAGCTCAGGCTACTCGTCGTTAGATTGCCCCCACTTAACTCATCGTACAGTACGGTCGTATTCTTGGGCTCCTGGTAGAACTGGTCAACCAACGGGGTAAACCCATTTTGCTGGTCCCTGGAAATCATGTACCCTCGTCTTGGTCGGAGTTGTCAACAAATTGCGGGTCTTCGTCGTCTTTGCTGGTGAGGGTATGAGGGAATTTCTTGGAGCGGCTAGCGGAGGAGGAAGTGTAGGGTTTGGGTGGGTACCTCGAATCTTCTCAGTTATCGTCCATTCTGGGCAAGAAGCCGGAGAATTAGGAGGGGGTGGATAGATCGAGGAGATGGAGAACCTTAATTTGGAGATATTAGGACACAACTTGTTGCACAATTGAGTTGGGGAAAGTTTGGTTGGACTGTCGATTCTCGATCGATGAAGGCTCGTTCCCTAATTCGGAGAGGCCTTAGTCGTTTGCTTGGAATGTGTTTTGGAAGTAAGGAATCTCAGTTTTGGATCACTTAGATAGGATTTAGGATTTCAAAAAATCCCCAATCGAATTTTGCCATCATGTTTCGGAAACGGGTTGGATTAAAAAAAACCGATGGTATGATATTTGATAAGCACTCTAGGACCGAAACAACTAAATAAAGCATTCTTGTGGTTCAAACTTGATTTGTGCTAGTGAGGTTGAAAAGGGGATTTTAAAAGATAGCATAAAAGTTTGGTACTAAAATAGATATTTGACTCCAAATATGTAGACCGCCACATCGGATGGAAAATAGTATCGTTTTGTCAAAAAATCGCGGACTGGAATTCGAGACATGTCAAGACGAAAATTAGAATAAGTTGGACATGTTCTACGGTTAAAAAAAAACATGGTATTCAAGTGAGAATCGTTGAAACCACAAAGTACATACGTGTACTTTTCCCTAAAAATAATCGTTTCCCAGTGTTTGGAAAATGCCCAATTTTTTGCATTTTCCGGGAAGCCATTTTAGTAATACTTTTCCCGATGAACCCTTTCGCGAATATATTTTTTTAATCCCTGGTCCCTTACATCGGAATGATTTTTTTCGATGGGCGAACAGTCATGTAAAATGACGTTTATACCCCCCCTAAAAAATCATCTCCAACCTAAAAAAATATCATCTTCAACCTAAAAAAAGTTAACACAAAATCGAACTAAAATAATGGGAAAAATTTAAGTTTCAGCGAGGATTTGTCCGAAAACCTCTTCTTATGCACATATATCTGTCCGAAAATCTCT
The DNA here is from genome assembly GCA_012979155.1 of Hypericum perforatum. Taxonomy (NCBI): domain Eukaryota; kingdom Viridiplantae; phylum Streptophyta; class Magnoliopsida; order Malpighiales; family Hypericaceae; genus Hypericum; species Hypericum perforatum. The sequence continues at coordinate 19,209 of SOPF01023107.1, forward strand.
TGTTCTGCTCTCGTCTTACATAATCGAAATGTTATCATCATTATATGCCAACTCATCAGGTTTAATGCCATGAAAAAAGCCCCTACTCTTCTTGGCAACGCCAATAATCAAATCCGCCAACAAATGGGATACTTTGATGAGTTCATTTCCAGCCCTAATTACTTTGGTTCTTCCGATTTCTTTCACGATTTAGGGTTTCTCGTCTTCGAGAATTGGGAGCAGCTGGGATACTTTGGTGAGTTCATTTCCACGGTAGGATTACGATTTTGGTTAATTACATTTCAGTCTTTTTGTTTTTTTTGTGAGGGTATAAATGCCATTTCACATGGCTGTCCGTGTGAGAAAATCTCCGATTCGGACTTCAGGGACCTCAAAGTAAAATATAACCAAACTAGCGAGCCTAAGTAATCTTTGTAAAAAATACAAGGATAAAAAAATTGTTAAACAATACCGAGCGGTTGAGTAATAACCATAGTTTTTAAATCGATGGTCTGATCGGTCGGATTGTGAATCGCCCACTCTACTGGCTAAAAATTCATAGTCAGCATGGTTACCTAACAAATCGGAGATTTTTAAGTTTGATCGGACAGTCCGACCAAAAAAATTTGCTCAGGCCGGCCGATTTCACCAGAAAATATTGATTGATTATTTTTTTATTTTTTATTCGAAATTAAATGTCCATATGGATACTTTATTTGATGTATTTTAAAAAAAATAGTATGATTATATATTATTAATTTATTATATAATTTCTTTATCTATATACCTATATATATTTAAAAAAATAGAGTTTTTTCCTAATATGAAAACTGGTAAAATCGCCCAACCAACGGGGTTGAACTCCGGTCCGTTTTTGAAAACTACGGTAATAACAAACGACCGCCTCATCATCGACTTCCTTGGTCGTCATTTCTTCATCCCCGAGGAGCTCGCCGTTGGTATTTTCTCCATATTCATCTCCGTCATCCATGGCGGCCGATAAGGGATCCATGTCAACTCCCGATCTTGAGGTTTTGTATTCTTTTGCTACTAAGCTATTTTTCAATTATCAATTTATGCCGTTAGAAATAACCCTAGGATGGATGAATGGATGCATTAATAGGGGCGAGAGTCTACAGCGCCGTTTCCTTGTGTGCGAACCCTTGAGTTGTATTCTGTTTCTGTGCCGACGCTGTTGATCGATGACCAACCGGACAGATATAAGCTGGGAATTTTGCAATTCGAGCGAATCCGTTTTTTCTTGACAGCAACAGCAGTTTACTTTGCAACCTTGGGTTTTTCAAACATAATAATAGCTCATGATGTGCTAGGGGACAGCAATGGAACTCATTCTGTCATCACGGACATCGCCAAAGGCAACCGCATGTTCTTCCAAATGTTCGCTCTGGTCAACATTTTCGGCTTTGCCACCTCATCTGTAGCCCTTCTCGTCGGGGTTAGAGGGAAGTTGAAGTCCGAAGTAATGTTCCTAACCTGCTCCGTCATTGCCTCTCTGTGCATGGCCTTATCTTTCTCAGTCCTCGTCGTTGTCTGTGTCTTTGTTTCTCTTGGTGCCATTGCGGTCACTGGCTCCAATATTTAGTTTGATTCGGTCTTATCCCATTTGCATGTATACTAGTGGAGTCTTTGCTTGTTGTTTAGCGTGTGCTACTGTGCTTTATGGTGCACCTTGTTTAGTTTGTTACTCTGGACGTTGAGAAGTTGATTTGGCAATAACAAGGGCTATTCATGTACTCAGAAGGTAGGTTGGCGCCAACTTTTTGGAATTAATACTGGAATTCTTGACCATGCTAGCTAGTCACCAAGTTTGAATTGAAGCTGGTGACGATGCCGATGAATAATTGTAAATTAAATAAATTACTTGTTCTAGTAGATATAGCATGAAGCAGTGAAGCTAAACAGGGGAAAAATAATAATATTGTGCCTCTTAATTTGGAAATAATAATAATAATAATAATAATTACTTGTTCGACTTTGGTTGTGTTTATTCTGGATTAGCCTAACGAGCCTGCATATCAGCAGGATTAGCTGTATAAGTACTCGTTAATCGAATCTTAGTGCGGTAGCATCCAGTTATTATTCGGGAAACGGAACGTGATGAAGAGGTGATGTTCATGAAGCAGCTGCAGGAAAATGGGTTAGCTTGTCTGCTTGTGTTGGTAGAAAGCTTTTTGGCTTCTTTTTTATCCCATATTACACCCTTAGTCTTAGTAGTCTAGACAGGAGAGACTTCTTTGTTCTTGACTTCTTTGATTTTGCCAGTCGTGTCATCTCCCACATTTAGTACCTTCTACTGTTGTTTAAGCTGCAAGAAAGTAGTAGTATACCATGGAGTTCACTAGCCACAGCAAATGCATCTGTTTGGCAATGGTCTTCTTCTTAGGAGCCTGTGCTTCTCTGTCCATGGCCCGGACAGTTCCCAGGCGTCGATGAATGAGAGACACGAGCAGTGGATGGCGCGATATTGACGGGTTTACAAGGATGAAACCGAGAGGGAGATGCGCCAGAAGGTGTTTAAAGAGAATGCAGAACGGATCGACGCGTTCAACCGGGATGCAAGCGGGTTACGAGCTACGAGTCAACGAGTTTGCGGATCTTTCGAATGAGGAGTTCAAGGTGACGAGGAACAGGTTCAAGGGTCATATGTGCTCTGAGCAAGCACGGCCTTTCAGGTATGAGAATGTTTCTGATGTACCGTCTACCATGGACTGGAGGAAGAAAGGGGCCATCACACTGATCAAGGACAATGTGGTGTGTGCCTCTTTCGAATCGACATTGTTTGTTTTTAACCGGAAATAGAGTGAAACATTCGACTGATCATGATCATTTCCTAATTGCAGGTTCTTGCTGGGCGTTTTCCACGGTTGCGTCCATAGAAGGAATCACTCAGCTAACCACCTGAAAGTTGATTTCTCTTTCGGAACAGGAGCTGGTCGATTGCGACACCAAGGGAGAAGATCAAGGCTATCAGGGTGACCTAATGGATGATGCCTTCAAGTTCATCATCACAAACCAAGGACTAACCACCGAAGCCAACTACCCGTACGATGCACCTGATGGTACTTGCAACTCGAACAAAGCGAGCAACCACGCAGCCAAGATTACTGGATATGAAGATGTACCAGCAAACAGCGAAGCTGCACTCTTGAACACGGTTTCCAACCAGCCAATCGCTGTAGCCATTGACGCTAGCGGGTTGAGTTCCAGTTCTACTCCAGTGGCGTCTTCATGGGTTCTTGTGGCACTGAACTGGACCATAGAGTGGCGGCTGCGGTTGGATATGGAGAGAGCAGTGGGCAAAAGTACTGGCTGGTGAAGAACTCGTGGGGAACACAGTGAGGCGAAGAGGGACACATCAGGATGGAAAGAGACATTGCTGCTAAGGAAGGCCTTTGTGGGATAGCAATGCAGGCATCCTACCCCACCGCCTAGTCAATCCGAACAACGACTAGCCGGATGGCGCGTGCTCAGGATCCAACCATGTATCATATATGTATTGTATGCTTTTAGTAGCTTCAATTTCACCACTGTAATAATGTACATCTACCTGTAAAAAAATATGTACATCTAACTTGGAGTAGTTGATTTGATAAGACAATATGTTACCCTAATTCACTATTAATTGATCAAAGGAGGCAACTCCGTATTCCAAGTCACCTTGACCTTAACCTTTGTCCATTATTTGTGTTTTTAGTTCCCAAATATTTCTAACTTGGGGTAGTTGAGCTGACTAAATTTTTTTTAAAATTCAGATTCTCTCGGACCAATTCCTTCTATCAAAAAAATATATAGCTCCAAATTGTTCGCATCAGGACAGTTCTGGATTTGCTCATACGTGGGTAAAACTAGTTGTCCAAAATTGGGATCGTACAAGACAAAATGAGTTGGATAAAATGATTTAACTGATAGAATAGTCTAATTAGTTATGAAAAAATGTTTTACTCTAGGGAAAATTAGGCTAAAGTCCCTCTACTTTGGTGATTCAACTGTTTTAATCCGTGCTGTTTCAAAACTACCTTTTTTGTCCTTATTGTACAAAATAACATAGACATTTAGTCCCTAAAAATCAACATAAATTTTTTCTATGACCATTATACCCTTTTTGAAAAATACTCAAAAATCAAACCCAAAATTAAGTCAAACCAAACCCCAACTCAAATAAACCAAACCAAAATTAACCTAACCCAACCCAATCCAAATCAAACCACCATCTCGCTTCCCCAAGATAATTTTGAGGGGTGAAGGCGGAGAGAGACAGATGGAGGGTAGCCGCTGGAGAAGAAGGAAGAAGAAGATGGATTTGGGTGTTTATTTGGTTTTTAGATCGGTTGGGTTCAAGAGGTTTGATTTGGTTTATTTGGATTTGGTTAGAGTTTGGTTTGAATTGATGTGATTTGCTTGGATTGGGTTTGGTTCGATTCAGGTATTTTTCACAAAGGGTATAATGGTCATAGAAAAAATTTATGTTGATTTTTAGGGACTAAACGTCTATGTTATTTTGTAGAGTAGGGACGAAAAAGATAGTTTTGAAACAGCATGGATTAAAATGGTTGAATCACCAAAGTATAGGGACTTTAGCGTAATTTTCCCTTTACTCTATTACGATAAACTAATTTTACGGATTATGATAAAATAGCATATTTGATTACGATAAAATAGTCTATTAAATAGATCATTCGAGGACTAAATTCAATATTGTATCCATAATGTACATGACTATATAAAAAATCATTTAAACATAATTGACCAAAATACTAAAACAGAACTATTATAACATACATCAATAATTCATCACATGAAAATATTCAAAAGTAAATAAGCGACAATTCATTATACCCATCCAAACATACAATTCATTATAACTGAACAAAACAATTTTAATGTAATGAAAAAAATATTTCAATATTTAAAATGATTATGTAAACATACATATACAAAATCAAATCCACTCCTGATCATTTACTATTACGTCGGAAAGTACTTCCAGAACTAAACATGGTCCTAAATTCCTAATTCGATCAATCTGCTTAAATTTTTCTGACAAAAAGACTTTGGAAAATTGGACAAAACTCCAGGGTGTTAAAAGGTGACGGGTCTTTCAGTTCGGACACTAAAATTGGAACTAAAGAACTTCTTTAACACATGCTTCTCCATTTGGTCGCTCTGATCATCTTCTCTACTTCTCCCATTGATCAACTCCTCGAACCAGATTCTGGTTCGCCTCAACTTAGCTCCGGTAACCCATCAACCCACTCTCCCTCCTCCTCCTAAAAAATGTAGCTTAAAATAACATCTTTTTTCTCTGTGTATATTTTTTGAATTAGTTAAAGCCAGTATTAGTGGTTCATTGCCTAAAAAAGATTGATGCTTTTGGCTTCCCGTGAATGATATTTGACTATTTGTCTTTGGGTTTGGTCAGCCAGTTCAGACTTTCTTTTCTTCAACGGGAAAGTTTGTGTTTAGCCATTGGAAAAATAGTTTTTTTTTCTGTATTTTTCTCTTGTTAACGTTTTTGTTTCTTTTTAGTGGTTTTGGGACTTGCGGTGAGAAATTTATGGTCAAACAGGGGAATTCATTTGTGATGCTTTAGTAGCACCCTCTAATTTGGACTTTTGAGTCTCAGTTTTTGATAATAATCGGTCAGGGGCTTAATGTGTTAAAAGAAATAAGATAATTGACACAAGCTCATGCTTTTGGTTGGAGAAATCCGTTAGTTCTCGTGTGGTCACATGGTCTCTTTAGCTGTTGCAGGCTGAGACAGACCAATTTCTATAGGGATATGAAGGCTTAGAGATTGTTTCTGTAAGTGTACATTGTGAATGGAAGACAGATCCTCAACTGAGCAAGTAGGCTGGCAAAAAAAATGCACTTGTTGATGCGTCGTTGGTGTTATGAATACTGACTTTCTGTCGTCGACTAATTTGTTCTCGAACGCTAAGCAGGCTCTTCGGTTGGTGAACTACTTACTGTTGGGGGTCAGCAAAGTTCAGGGATGGGAACGCCATGGTTCTCTGCAGTTTGGAGGGACACTACTCATGACACTATATGCGCTTTTTTTCGACCAAAAAACAAGCCAGAAGAGACTCGCTATATCTACGAAACAATTCGAGGTGTAATTGGGAATACATGCTATGGAATGATGTCGATCTTGGAGTGCTTATGTTCCATTCCAAAACGTTCTTGGGAGAAAAACGGAAAGCCATTGCCTGAAGATGTGGTGTTTGATATTTTAAGCAGATTACCAGCCGAGGATATTCTTAACTGTCGTATGGTGTGCAAGAGATGGATGTCCTTGACCTTAACTCCGCGCTTCCTCGATGTACACCTGGTGAGAGCCCCTCCCATGATCTTGCTACATAAGTATGTTTCAACGAATGACTTGTGGTTGTACTCTATTGACCTCACCCCCGAAGAACCCTGCATCAAAATATTTGACAAGAATAAGCTGTGGTTACATAGTTTTCCTTGTCATTTTGGAGGAACATGCGACGGGCTGGTATTGTTATGGGAGGCATGCCGCTCTTTTCTCCGTTTATATATATGCAGTCCTTTCGAAGAGAGAATATTGATGAAGGTGCGAGCCAAGGGCTTCTTATTTTGCGGGTTCTGGTTCAACCCAACGAAGAGGGAGTACTTGTTCCTCACAGCTTCTAGAAGTGGCGATGAGGAGGATATACCGGACGAGAACTTCAGGTTTCGGATATTTGACTTGCGGGGGAAGAGTACCGAGCTTGGCTTGTATTGTACCGTCCCTTCGGATGACGTGCCTATCAGTATCAATGGCTCTCTCTATTACTTGCTCCGGTATCCAGTTCCTCCCAATAATTGCATTATGATCTTTAACATTGACAGCGAGAAAATTGAGTTCAAGCCTCATCCTCACAATGATCATTGTGGTGGTGTACACAATGGATTTTACAACCCATCTAATGTGGACATGTGCTTGTTGGAAGTGGATGGTTCATTGGGTTTTACTCATGTGTGTTCTTCCCTCGGTTCCCTTTATATACGGATCCTTGCGGACCGTGCTTCTTGGCTTTGGACCCTGAGGTATAACGTCGATCTTAATTGGGATCCCTCAACAGGTGCAATTTGCGCACTAAGTGGCATACATAATGGTGAGATGTTGATGCATTTCCACTACTCCAGATTGTTCGCTGTCAATCTTGAAACGAGGCGGGTCAGAAAGATAAATATTGCTATTGGTAAACCTAGGCAATTTACATTTCTCACTACAACCACTTGTGCAAGAAGTCTTGTTGGCGTTCATCGCTTGGACGATTTCAGACAGGCACTTTCGGACCAAGATTAGCAGAGACTAGACGCGAATGTGCGTCGTCGGATTGTGTCTCTCCTCGGCGGACGGGTTTCGGCTGTGGGTCTAAATGGACAGGAAGGGCGGTACGTCTCGGCTTTTGTCGTAGGTTTATTCATCAGTGATCAAGTTGTTGAATTGTGTATTGGCAATGTCGTCAGATTTCTTTAGACTAGTATGTATGAAGATGAAGTTGTACATGTCTATGAATTAATGTTTGTATGTCTTTGTTACTTTAGCTCATCTAATTCTCAATGCAGGACATGCCAGTTTAGACAGAAAAGCTTGTCATAATCTAACAGTCTACTAAATCTGGTTTAGCTCATCTAAATCTCAATCTCAGGACAACAATATGGCAAGTCTCAGGATAAGTGGAAGTTCCATCTCCTTCTTAGCCCCCTTTTTTTCATTTTTCATCCAAGTTCTGGCAATAAGTCAACAAATTCACCAAGACTCGAAAATTGGTACAAATTAATTCAGCATGTGTTAAGAAATATTAAATAAATATAAAGATCAAAACAAATTTGATTCTATGTCTAAGCCCCACTTTTGTCCTCCTCTCTTACTTCTTTTGAGCTTCTTCTTAGCCTTGAATTCCCTTTCAATAGAATCATCAACCTTGGGTGCAATTTTCTGTTGGCCTTTTTCTCTCTTTTGTGTTTCTCTAGGTTAAGTTTATTGCAAGAAAGAGATAATAAAAAAATTGCTTTTGGTTTGATGATTATATGCAGTTTGTTTACTTCAGTTGGTTTAAAATTTTGCCAATGAGTTGGTTGGTTCACTTCAACCTAGCGAATATAAACAACATTATGGAGAGAGCTGCATTCTTGCCAAGATCAATTTTTATTTGCAGTTTTTAAGATAAGAAATTTTCCGGGTTTCATATGACATTAAATGTACGAGATAATTTTAAAATTTTAGACTAAGAAATGACTTTTAAAGTTCCATATGCTTTTAGGCTAAGAAACTTTTCCGTAATGACGTAAAATTTTAAAAAATTCGTACGAGATAATTCACATAAATGATTTGAGAGTCGATACGCTTGACGATTTAGAAACTAGTAGACTTGGTACGCTAGTAGTCATGGGGATCTTTGATAAATATTGATTTAATATGACAGTACATTACCTTAACTCCATATTACTTGTTGAAAGGTGGCAACTACCCTATTCCAAGTAACCATAACCTGTATCCAATTTTATTAGTTTTATCTTCCAAATATTTTGGACTTTGGAATATAGGGAAATATCGGATATACAATTTTTTTTTATTTTTTTCAAAATTTAATTTCAATTTGTAGGTTGATTAATATTTTAGAGGGACAATTTTTAATTTTAGTAGTTTACCAAACTATTTTTACCCCACGAAATTGGATTATCTCAAGAATGAACTGACATAGTCGAACATTTCAAAGAAACTTTAACATCATAATTGTCTGTTTTTGGTCTTAATTGTCTCTTTGCTTTAGAACGATAGTATGGCCTCCATTTGCAAGTATGTAATAATTAGAAAGAAAGCCCATTGGACCAAACTCCATTGACTTAGAAAGAAAGCCCATTGGGCCTAGAAGAATGGAAAGCGCCTTTTAGAGGACCCCTAACCTCTGCTTCCTCCTCTTCCTTTTTGGTCTCTCTCCGTCCTCTTCTCGAACCAGCTTCCGATTCTCGCCTCAACTTAGCTCCGGTAAGAAAGAAGAAAAAAAAACCCATCAACCCTTTCTCTCTCCTCTCTCATAATCTAGCTTAAAAATTGAATCTTTTTTCATTATATATATATTTTTTATAATAAAGTTAAAGCCAGTATTAGTAGTGCATTTGCCTAAAGATTGATGCTTTGGCTTTTGGGCGAGATTTTTAGCATTTGAAAGAAATTGATTTGGAAATTGAAGTTGTGGGTGGCTAGTAGAATTGGACAAAGATGGGGATCGTTGAGAGAATCAAGGAAATCGAGGCCGAGATGGCTCGGACACAGAAGAACAAAGCCACAGGTTTGCTTTTGGTTGCTTCCGAATTTCGGTCTTTTCGAGCTTAGTTATGTGGTTGGTGATTGTGCTAATTTTGAATGGGAGACAGAGTATCATCTCGGCCAGCTCAAGGCCAAGATAGCGAAGTTGAGGACGCAGTTGTTGGAACCTCCCAAAGTATGTTGGTTGAACTCTCTTGTCTGTGCTCGTTTGAATGTATTTCTTATCCGGATTGTCTTGTATTCTGAATTAGGGTACAAGTGGAGCTGGAGATGGTTTTGAAGTTACAAAATTTGGCCACGGACGTGTTGCACTGATTGGATTTCCCAGGTTTCGTATCATAGAATCTTGTGAATTGGTTTGAAGTACATGCATCGACATAAAGATTCCCGTAGTGTTCCTGTACGAGAATGCTTCATCATTCCCATGTGTAAAATGGCCAAGCTTTTACATCCTTGTTCTTCTGACTTCCAATTTGGAGAATCAAAAGTGACCAGCCTGTTATATGTGCTTCAATTTTTGTTTCGTGCGGTCTTGTTACTACACATGTATTCTAATATGTGCTGTGCTGTCCGTTCATGAGACTTATGACATGCTATGTCGCTATTGGATGACAACGAAACTCTTTTCCTTCTATTTTGGCAGCGTGGGGAAGTCTACACTTTTGACAATGTTAACGGGCACCCATTCAGAAGCTGCATCATACGAGTTCACAACTCTTACCTGTATTCCTGGCATTATCCACTATAATGATACAAAAATTCAATTGCTTGATCTCCCTGGAATTATTGAAGGTGCTTCAGAAGGCAAAGGACGTGGGAGGCAGGTATGCTCAATAGAAGGCTTTAGGGTTGTTACTAGTTCTGTCTCAGTGAATGGTTAGCATCATGATATCCGATTTTGACAAGAATACTACTTTCAGGTTATTGCTGTCTCCAAGTCTGCGGATATAGTGTTAATGGTTCTTGATGCCTCGAAGGTAAGTGTCTGCACGGTTGTATCTTGCTTGCTGCTGAACACTTCAAAAATCTTTAGACCCTAATTATCTATATCAATCTGAACTTTAATTTCTTTCCTTTATTGAACTTCTGCTATTATATATCATGGGTTTATCGTACTTTTTCCTCTATATATTTTGTCAGTCTAATCATATTCTACACTTTTGTAGAGTGAAGGTCATCGACAAATATTGACAAAAGAACTAGAAGCAGTTGGTCTGCGATTGAACAAAAGACCACCTCAGGTAAGTTATTATTCGGATGGATAAAATCTAGATTGGGTTGCATTCTAAATTATGGTTACCTATTGCTGGGCTAAATGGTACCCAGTGTCAGTTGTTGGTACATCGATGCATGTTTATCGGATATTAGACTAAGATCCTCTGACTTTTTTGTCAGTAAATTTGGATCCTCTGTCCTTTCTATAAGAAAAAATGGGTGTCTTTTATCTGCTAATATTCTTGTCTTTGTTCATGCAATAGGTTTATTTCAAAAAGAAGAAAACAGGGGGCATCTCTTTCAACAGCACTTTACCCTTGACTCATGTTGATGAGAAACTCTGTTATCAGATTTTACATGAATACAAAATTCACAATGCTGAGGTACTTTTGAAGTTAAACTTGGTACTCTTTATGCTTTTGTGCTTTAAGGATACTTTTTTTGTAGATGATACTTGATGCGACTCTATGGAACATCACAAAGTGTCATAATTTGATCAGCATGAAGAGTTTTAGTTGAAAGCAGCATAAGAGCTTTGGCTTGTTAACCTAGATTAAATAGCTTTAGTTGATAGCAATGTAAGAGTTTGAACTCGCGTGAGTATGAATCAAAATTAATTTCTTGTACCTGCTCATTATAGAAATGGACGAGTAAAATGCAGTTACCTTTTGGCACAACAATTTTCTCTCTCTCAGATATTTGCTTTAAAATTTTTGCTTCTGTGGCATTCATGCTTTTTTTGTGAAAAATATGGACCATCTCCCATTGTAATACACCCCATTTCTTCTGCCTTTGTTCTTAGTGTCCTTGCTGTGGAATATTATGCTAGAATTTATTGAAAAGCCTTCTGAATTATTCATTTTCTTATTAGTTTTACTTGGTGTGTCTGCTAAGAGACTGGCTTGTGAACACCGTAGGTGCTATTTCGTGAGGATGCTACGGTGGATGATCTAATTGATGTCATTGAAGGGAACCGCAAGTACATGAAGTGTATCTATGTCTATAACAAGATTGACGTCGTTGGTATTGATGATGTAGACAAGTTAGCTCGTCAACCAAATTCAGTTGTTATTAGCTGCAACTTGAAGGTATATCAGTTTCTTGCTTCCACTCTCTTCTGATACCATGCCTTGTTTCTCGCTGGACTAGTTATGGCCAATACTTTATTTTCCAGTCAACCACGATGACTTGTTTTTGTGAATCTTTAGTTCTTCGAGAGACTGCTAAATACAATGTTTTTGATATAAATATGTTGTCACCTAAGCACAAAAACTGGTACTGTGACTGAGATTATGATATTCAGCTGCAATCATCCAATGGAAGTAGCTTAACACTTGCCTCCTTTCCCGTACAGCTCAATTTTGACAGATTACTCGCAAAGATGTGGGAAGCAATGGGGCTTGTGAGAGTGTACACAAAACCACAGGGCCAACAGCCTGATTTTGGAGACCCTGTTGTCCTTTCTGCCGTATGTTAAGACCGTTCTACTCATTCCTGTTATATCCAGTTTTGCTTAATGTTGTTCATCCTTGTTATGAACTTGTGATTGATAGGATAGAGGGGGCTGCACGGTTGAGGACTTCTGTAATCACATCCACAGAAGTCTTTTGAAGGATGTGAAGTATGTGCTGGTATGGGGATCAAGCGCACGGCACTACCCGCAACATTGTGGCCTGGGGCATCTTCTTCAAGATGAGGATGTGGTTCAGATTGTGAAGAAGAAGGTGAGCCTGTCCTCAACCATTTTACCCTTTTAAGAGATCCCATTTTCTACTTTCCAATGTCATGCAAATTAGGAGAAGATGCGGCACAAGTTTGATTTCGAATCCAAGGGATACCTCTGGCTATGACACTCCAATCAGATGAAACTAACCCAATTATCTGCCTCTTCCAGGAAAAGGAAGATGGAGGGAGGGGCCGGTTCAAATCCCATACAACGGGGCCTGATCGGATATCCGATAGAGTGAAGAAAGCGCCATTGAAGACTTAAAGATCCAAATCACATACAATGGGGCTGATCGGACATCCGATAGAGCGATGAAAGCATTGTTGATGACGTAAAGAATCTGTCATGAACTACTTGGTCTTGGTTCTGGCCAGTTTGACAGTAGCCTTCTGCTATTATATGTTGTACTGTAATTTACACTTCAATCCATGACTATAGTGACAGCTGAATTTTAGGAGCATGCACATTTATCTTCAATTAAAAAGATTTTGGAATATTCTCCAGTTTTACAATCATTACATAAATAACCAGCAAAATAAATATTTCGCCTCCCAAGCCCAAAGCACCTCACCTGCATTGTGAATGTCCGCCTCATCCCATCTCTCTCTGGTGCCCTCTTCATCAGGCTCGCATGTAGATCCCACGGCTCCTCTAATCTGGCTCGGGCTGGCAAATAAGTACTCCCAAGTTGAAAGATATATAGCGATCACTCGTTGGAAAATGACCGAGGGGATGGCAGTGCGTCGAGCTTGTCGTCCATGGCATCTTCTACCAGACAAAAACCTGCCTCAACGATGCAACCGGCTTCAGGATAACTTCTAGAGCCTCCGCGTTCAACTTTGGGGTTTGCAGTTGAACCTCTGTAGAAAAATCAGACCAAGATCATCAAAACCAGTCTTTGACAGTAATATATCTGAACTCCGCAATTCGTCATGCTCATCACTTAGTTCCAGTAATAAGCTGTGAATCGGGTTGCAGCTGAGTACCAGTACATTTCAGCCATTCAGTGAGAAGATAAATTTTGACATTCATTTACTCGCATTGGATTCTATGTTGTGAGTACAGTTGGTTTTCATTCGATTACTAAAATGGAGTAATACACCATTGTTCATGATTACAACAATGCACCAACAATTTACCTTTTAAAGCTGAATCCCAGGTGCCTGCAAATTGCCTGGCCGTATGGTGGTGTAAAGAATACCTGATACCACGAATGCTGATTCATCTTGCTCGGCTAGTTCTGTTGCAGTTCTTTTCATCTGAGGTTGAAGTCAACCGCTTCCTCAATACGCATAAAAGAATAAGCGTATTATGCTAGCCGATGAAATAGACCATCTCAGCCAGTATGTGAGCTAGTGATTGTTTTCATGAAGCCAAGCTGGTAATTAACCAGAGATCCAACTTGAGCCAGGAGACTTCCTCACTCCTCTTCGACTAGCCATCGTCCTCACTCTCTGTACATTGTCCCATTTCCCCTTTGATGCGTATGCATTAGCTAACAACAAATAGTTCCCAGCATCACCAAATTCCAGTTCAAATAGCTGGCCAGCAGCTATCTCACCGATTTCTGTATTGCCATGCAATTTACACGCCCCGAGAAGAGCACCCCAAATGCCTGGATTGGATGTTGTGCCTTTATACTCGAGAATGATAGTATATGCCCTCTCCAACTGGCCGGCCCTTCCCAGGAGGTCGACCATGCAGGTGATATGCTCCAATGAGGGGTGAATGCAAAACTTCTGAGTCATTAACTTGAACTGCTTGCACCCTTGCTCAACAAATCCTCCATGGCTACATGCATTAAGGACTCCGACAAACGTAACTGAGTTGGGTTTTATTCCTTCCTCTTGCATCTTCAAGAAGAGATTCAAAGCCTCTAGGGACTTGCCGTGATCAGCGAGGGCCGTGATCATGGAGTTATAAGATATGACATCTCTTCCCAAAGTTCTGTTGAACTCTCCCCACGCCTGGTCTAGATATCCATGCTTAGCATACATGTGGATGAGTGCATTCGATACGACAGAAGTTCTCTCTGGAAAAGTTTCAGAAAGTAAACTGAATCAGAACATCTGCAAATTTTGATACAAGGACGAACAAACATGCGACCAGACCAGGCAACTGAATGTGATTTTCATGCAAGGGCAGGCAACATCAAAGGATTTGAACTCACCGCAGCTCCCGTTCTCTATGTCCTCAACCAAAATTTTTCCCAAATCAAAGTCTCCAAGCTGAGTACAAGCCGAAATAACACCTACCATTGCCACCGCATTGATCTTCACCATTCTTTCACGCATATCCTTATACATAACAATAGCTTCTTCAGCACACCCATTCTGTGCATAACAAGCAACCATTGCAGCCCAACACGAAGCATCCTTCTGCCCCACAATCCCATCAAAAACCCTTCTAGCGTCGCCCACATTCCCACACTTTCCATATCCCGCAATCATAGCAACCCAAGCAACAGAATTCTTCTCCACCATCAGATCATACAGCTCTCTCGCAGCCTTCATGTCGCCCAAATTCGTGTATCCAGCGACCATTGTAGTCCAAGAAACTACATTCCCCTTACCAAACGCATCAAACAACAGCCTTGCCTCACTCATCATCCCCGTCTTCGCGTACCCACATATCATGGCCGTGTAAGCCACAACATCCTTACGATCACCATCCATCGAGTCAAATATACTATGCGCATCAGCCACAAACCCGCATTTCGCGTACACACCAAGCAGCGCCGTCACCACCACCTTGTTACCCATGAAACCAGACTGCACCAGCACCTTGTGGACTTGCTTCCCCACCACATTTTCAGGGATGCGAGCGCACGCATTGAGCACCGACGAGAAGGTGAATTCGGTAGGAGGCACGCCCTCTCGGTGCATACGAGAGTACAGAGCGATGGACTCAGCAAATCGGGAGTTACGCACATGGTTCCTTATGAAGCAAGTCCAGAGAAACGGGGTTCTCTTCCAGCTCGGCATTTGATCGAACAGGTGGCGGCCGTAGCTGAGGTTGTCTCCGGGGAGACACAGGAGGAGCTTCGCCAGGAGTTGGGGAAGTATAGAATGCCGTTGGGACTTAGTGAGAAGGGTTAGCAAGTGGGTGTGAGTTTGTTTGAGTTGGGTAACGGTTTTAACTACCCTGAGTTGGTTGGTGATTAGGCGAGTTGGGAACTGGAGCTCTGTCTTCATGGTCAACTTACCCCTTGTTGACCTCGATTAAACGACGTCGGCAAGCACTTTTTTAGTATTAAGGTTTTCTTTATGTTTCTTTGCCATTATTTTAAATTTTTTGTGAAATGATGTTGTGTTGCATTAATATCACAAATCATTAAACACAAGAAACCAAGAAAAAGGAATCACACAATGAATTAAAATTGAATGAGCTCATTTATCCATCAAAATTCTTATCCTAATATTATATCGACTCTAACTCGAATCTAAATTGATCAAATAATTTTCTTTGTAACAGTCACAGTTTTAAAAATATGGTCCAACCGACAATTATATTGATCAGATCACCAATAGAGAGACACGCGCATCCCAACAAATTCCACCCAATGTCGTCGATACTTCCATCTATAGAGTATAAATCTATTGATAAAATAATTCCACTGATTCCAAAAAACTAACAATCCCATCGGTAAAAAGAGTTAAAGTTTGCATTAATTTTTTACCCGATTCAAATTAAACTAATTTCTCAATAAAAATCTGAATACAAGTAATTTCTAAGCCCATTTACACATATCCACGAACCCTTGTATACTCAAAATTGTTGGATATTCGTTGGAGGCATAAGTGTCCAATGCGCACACGCGCACCCGCACTTGCCCGAACATAGCTCGCGATAAATCCATTAATGAACCAAGTAAAATACTAAAGAGAGTAATTTATTATAAAAAAAGAAGAATTTTCTTATCATTTCCGATGTGTTGCACACTATTCCTCATTTTAACTTTTGGACTTCTTCAATTTTTGTGCTCATTCAACTCATTTTTCCAACATCATATCTTACAAATATGTTCGAGAGACAAATGTTGATGGAGGAACAAGAGAGAGGATTCGGTCCTGGACGTGTAATAACTCTAGGAACGTCCTGGACTCTTTTAAGGCGCGCGTAATAAATGAAGAAAGGAGAGAGGCAGAGTAAATTACCATAATTAGCGCGCGAATTTAGAGAGAAGTTAAATGAAATGATCATAAATGACGTATTTAATTCTGTTATTGATCAATAAATGACAAATTAAACTCTTCTATTCATCACAGTCAATGACATAAACAAAAAAATTTGAGTAGTTTTTTCAATATGTTCAAGTAGTTTTGTCAGTATGTTCAAGTAGTTTTTTCCTTGTATGTTCAAGTGGTTTTCGTATTATGTTCAAGTGATTTTCTTAGTATGTTCAAGTGATTTTTTTTTGTATGTTTAAGTAGTTTGTAAATTAATTTTCAAGTAGTTTTTTTAGTATGTTCAAGTGGTTTTCTTACTACGTTCAAATGGTTCCCAATGTACGTTTAAGTGGTTTTTGCCTACTATGTTCAAGTGATTTTGCTAGTATATTCAAGTAATTTTTTTACTATGTTCAAGTGATTTTCTTAGTATGTTCAAGTAGTTTGTCATTTAATGTTCAAATAGTTTTCTTAGTATGTTCAAGTGATTTTCAATGAATGTTCAAGTGGTTTCCAACAAAATGTTCAACTGGTTTTCTTAGCATGTTCAACTGATTTTGCCAAAACCACTTGAATGTATTGGCAAAATCAGTCCAGGACGGTCCTGTAAATGATTTCCAGGACCGAATCCAGTCCCGAGGAACAAGGCTTTTGGCCTTCTTTGGAAGCAGGGGACAATGAGGTTCTGACAAACGATCTGGAGGTTGACCCAAAAATTAGTCTGACCTTCGAGTCAGCCGGTTCGACAGTCTAACTACTGGTCGGACTAAATTTTTTTCTTCTAGTTTTTTTTTATTTTTGAAATATACATAGGTATATAGATAAATAATTTATGTAATAACCTAGTAACAAAACAATATATAAAAAATAACATATAAACATATCTATTTTTGTAAAATAAACCAAATAAATTATCCATGCAAAGGGATAGTCTCGAATCGAAGATAAAATCATAAATTAGTGAATATTTTCTGACAAACCATTTGGTCCGACTAGATTTTCCGAGCGAATCGTCTAGTCTGACCGGATTTTTTTGGCTTGCAAAGTCAACATTTTTATTAGAAAAAGCGGCTCGCCCTTGATAGCGTTTAGTGGTCTGACCGGTCAGACCACGTTTTTTTAAAACCTTGGGGAGTGGGGACAAGGTATGGGTATTGGGCCGATTGTGGGATTTGGGATTGGACTGGTTGTGAGGGGCCTAGAGGCAGGATTCGGGCTCAGGCACACCGCACATGTACTTTGGTATTACGTTTTAGTTCTCCCGCTCATTTTTGCTCGAATTAGGACACGTACGTGTGCTTATTTGGGGGGATTTCAGTATGCCTTTGTAATATGTAATACGTATGATGGACTCCAAAGGAAAGGATTTTGTATTTGTGGTGATTTAACCACATTTTTCCTGATACGGTTTTTTTGGATATGAGTTTACCGTACCAGTTTTGAAGATGCCGATAATCTGGAGATCGCGAGATAAGTATTTGACCAATTCAAGAAATTAGTAATTTCCGAAAACGTGTGTACTAATGTAGAGTTATGACCAAGGAATAAGAGGAACAGAAAATAAGATTAAAAAAAAAGAGGATATGTGATAATCTAATAGGCAGTTTTTACTAGATAAGTATTGATCTTTTTTAATTCGATAAAGTAAGATAATATGCAGCTATTAGTATAGCTTTAGAATTTAACGCGCTTGTAAACATTATCGAAAAGTCAGTCCAAATTAGGATATTAAAAATCAAAACAAAACTACAGTCTTAATTAAATCTATCTAATAAGTGTTGGAATTCTAATTGACAACGAGCTCTCTCCTTCCTTCTGGTTCTCCCAATGAGTTTTAACTGAATCATAAAACCCCTCCCATTCCGAATAATAATAAATAATATATCAAAAGTGTCACGCTCATCTACTCCGCCTACATCCTACAAATTAACCTTAGCTCTAGCTCCGAAAATGTCACGCTTCCGAATAGACATGGACGATGACGGAATTTTCATGGGCGTGCTCATCATGTTCATGTTGGGGCTCCTGTTCTTCGCGATGTTCCTTGTGTTAATAGGATTTGTCCCGAACTTGTATGCCCCCAAGTTCACCCTCGTCTCCTTCACTCTACAGGGCCTCAACGTCTCCCCCTCCACGCAGCGGGTTGGCGGCAACTGGGGGGCTCGGTTCGGGGTACGAAGCAAGGGTTTCGACTCAATTACAAGGTGTTGTGCAAATAAATAAATATGATAGAACGTCGAAAACGATCTAAAGACGGATCCGGAGTGATCGTCCCAAGATGTGATTCGAACGAATAAGGCAAAGATGGAAGAAATATGAGGAAAAGGAAGAGAAGATATGTAGATCTGACTTGGTAGATAAGAAAAGAATTGGTGGAAGAGCAAGAACTTTATTGAATTATAGGGGAAGAGGACAAAACGAAAACATAAATGATAAAAGCTACATCTACCCTACGCTAAGATAAAAAGCCGAAGCTCTGATAAGAGATTTGATATGTTGTGTTGTGGGGGATTTTCTTTCTTCTATCTCAAGCCTGTCATTATATAGAAAAAACTAACCCTAACCCGATACCAAAAACCCTAGGCCGTTCAATACAAAAAACCTAAATGATCCCCGCAATCCGATATTTGAGCAGTTAGTTACGGATTTTTTTACTAAAACTGGTCAGAAAATCCGCGAATTAATTTTCCGCTACAACAATGCCCCCCCACACGTCAATGTTTTGACGCTAGGAAAAGCGTTGACGTGTATCCATCTTTGAACATGCGGAAAATTATATATCCGGCCAAGTTAAAGCCGTAATATGTAAAGAATTTGCTAGTGAATCAGTCAAGACCTAGCCATTGTCGGCCTGCAGATGATCCCTCTTCTGGGTATATCCGTGTGCTCATAATTTTTTCGAGGGCACTTGAATTCAGCCTTATATGACTGAGTAGAAACTCCATATATTTCACTAAAATATCCGTACGAACGTTGTTGAAGGTCTCTAATCTTTTTCTTTTGAATCCTTTTCTTTAACCTTCTTCGTTGAGTCTTTGTGAAAGTTGGCTGACGAGTTTCTTGACATTTGCCGCCCGAGAGTGAGTTTGATTTTCATGTCACTTCTTTCTGCATAGGCTCCATATGATAGTTTTGGCACCTTATAGGCTGCTCACTTCTTGTAGCTCGTGTCTTACATGGTTCTTTCTTAGACCACGCAAGCTCTTTCTTGGGCACCCAGACCTTAGTAATCTTACTATCTTGGAGAATATTTTGCTCAATCTTCAACTGAGTGAGTACATCTTTCTTAACCCACGCGTACTTAAGTTATCTCATGCGAGTTCCAGTTGATTTTGGCCATTTTTTAACATCTTTTTCCATGCATGTGTACCTATTCAAGTGATGCGGGACTTGCACAGTAGACAATTGCTTCACTGTACTCTTACTTGGTTCAACAGTCTCCATCATGCATATGTCTTGCTCCTCGGATGTAGTAAGTTGAATTGTAACTTGGGCTTGCTCCTCGATCAAGGTAAAATCATCTTGCTCCTCAATGGTCGTAAGATCGATATACTCCTCAGCCAAAATAATTTTAGCAGATGTAGGAGCATTAATCACTATATTGCAGTGCTCTTCATGTCCCCCGGGTGAGATAGAATTTTCATCATTATAGTGAACTTTCTCCCTTGTGTCTTTATGTTGAGCTAAGACATGATTGGGCAAATGTGATGCGGACTTCAGTAACATGTGACTTGGCGGAGACCCTAAAATCCCCTTAGTAGAAGAAGACCCAAGGATCTTGAAAGACGGTGGAGGTCCGAGAATTCCTTGCGTTGGGAATGCCTCTTTCTTCTCCTCAATTATGGGCATTGTAAACTCAATGACTGTAGTATCGACCACGGATGGTACTTCTTTCTCAATGACCGTGGTATCGGCCAATCGTAAACTAGTCGTTTCGTCAACCTCTTTGACTGTCGAAATAAAATCTTGGATAGATTCAGTCGATTTATGCACAATTGTGTCAACTTTAGTCTTATAACTGTGTGAGTCAAAACGTCTTCGATCTTCAAGTTCATGCATGCTCCATGATGGTAAAAATGACTCTTTCTTATTGATGGTTGTAGTGTCGGTCCGCTGTGGACTAGCCGTTTGTTCGCTCTCCCATATAGGCGGGCTACAATACTGCATAGATATAGCCGGTTCATGCACGACTGTATCAATTTTAGTCTCGTAATTAGGGGAGTTGAAATATTTTTGGTCTTCAGCTACTCCATGTGTATAGTATCTTTCCATATATCGAATCATCACCTCACTGATAGGAACTGATAATAAATACTCGAAGTACTCCATCGATTTTTGCCAAGCAGTCCTGGGAAATAAATTATATTCAAAGTTGGAGCGAAAGTTTTGAGCACGTTGAGTTCTCCTATTTTGAACTTTCTTGGTGTAGTAAATAATATCCTCAACCAGATGATCGGGTAACTCACAACCATATGTTTTAACATCCTCAATCAGATAAGCCGGCGATTCACTACCAAAGACTGATATATGTTCAATCAAATCCTCAGGTAATTCAACACCGTAATAGGTATAATAAAACCACTCTACAACTAGAAAGCTGAGAGATATGCCTTCAATTTGCGTGATTTAAGTTTCTCCAGATTCGGCCTGTAAAAGACCGGAAAGACTCCCCAAAATTCACGGATCTGGCTGGATGTCAACTTACAGATTGACTACTATGTAGTATTTTGGTCTTAACTTTCTCGTACGAACTCTGATTTCGGCATTCTTAGTGTCCAGAGAAAGAGGAAAGACCGTTCTCTAACTTTTGTGATTTAAGTTTCTTCAGATTCGGCCTGTAAAAGGCCGGAAAAATATCTCAAAATTTGCGGATCTGGCTGGATGCCAACTTACAGATTGACCACTATGTAGTATTTCGGTCTTAACTTTCTCGTACGAACTCCGATTTTGGTGTTCTTAGTGTCCAGAGAAAGAGGAAAGACCGTTCTCTAACTTTAATGATTTAAGTTTTTTCAGATTTGGCCTGTAAAAGGCCGGAAAAGTATCTCAAAGTTCGCGGATCTGGCCAGATGCCAACTTACAGATTGACTACTATGTGGTATTTTGGTCTTAACTTTCTCGTACGAACTCCGATTTCAGCGTTCTTAGTGTCCAGAGAAAGAGGAAAGACCGTTCTATAACTTTTCTAATTTGGATTGCTTCAGATTCGGCCAAACAAAGGCCGGAAAATCTCTTCAAAGTTCACAAACTAAGCTAGACGCCTCTTTTAGCACAACCTTTAACCAGTTTTGATCTCTTTTGAGAAAAGACTCAAAACCGAATAGGTATTCTCGTGAATTACTCTTCTTAGACGCCCTCCTTAGTCCCACCGAGTGTGCTAAAAAACTATTGTGCAAATAAATAAATATGTTAGAACGTCGAAAATGATCTAAAGACAGATCCGGAGTGGTCGTCCCAAGATGTGATTCGAACGAATAAGGCAAAGATGGAAGAAATATGAGGAAAAAGAAGAGAAGATATGTAGATCTGACTTGGTAGATAAGGAAAGAATTGGTGGAAGAGCAAGAACTTTATTGAATTATAGGGGAAGAGGACAAAAGGAAAACATAAATGATAAAAGCTACATCTACCCTACGCTAAGATAAAAAGCCGAAGCTTTGATAAGAGATTTGATATGTTGTGTTGTGGGGGGTTTTCTTTCTTCTATCTCAAGCCTGTCATTATATAGAAAAAACTAACCCTAACCCGATACCAAAAACCCTAGGTCGTTCAATACAAAAAACCTAAATGATCCCCGGCCTCAGATATGAAAAACTAACTGCCCAAAACTTCCAAGCTGGTTATGACCTCTTTCTGCTCCAAATTTGGAAACGTGATAAACTATAAAGTTGTAGAATTATCTCTTATCTTTCTGTAACTTTTGAAATCGTCTCAATCCGATATTTGAGCAGTTAGTTACGGATTTTTTACTAAAACTGGTCAGAAAATCCGCGAATTAATTTTCCGCTACAACACAAGGACATAGAGAGCACCGTTTACTACAATGGCGAGTTGCTCTCTCGCACCAACATCTTACTGTTCGGCCAGCCTGCCCGCAACCACACGCTCGTGGAGGTGCATTACTCTGCTTTCAACCCCGCGGTCGGCCTGCGGGACGCCATTGTCAGCCCGGACACTGTGAGCAAGCTTACTGCCGACTTGGCACGTGGGTCGACGGGGTTCGATGTGAGGCTCGTTGGGAGAATAAGCAACTCGTGGTTCGTGCAGCGACTCCAAGTGCTATGCGGGGTCGTCCCCGTCACCGTTTCTGAAGACGGTTCGTCCGGCAGCTTCGACGATGGCCCGCGGAAGTGCAAGGTTATCATAGATGGATGATCTACCTAACTGACGTGACGGTTTAACGTAGTAGTTGTCTTGCTCTAGTTTCCATTTTTCTAGCTCTTTTATGACTGATATTTTATAGCTTCAGAATGTTAACTAAAGTTAAGCTCAGGATGTTTATTATTTTCACGGTTGATGTTAAGGTTAAGAATATTGTTTGCTCTAGTTTCAGATTACTAATTTTTTCCGTCCTAATTGATTATGGTTTACTTGAATTATGAGATATCAGTTAAACTATATGGGTTGTATTTCTCAATTTACACGCCCGGAGAAGAGCACCCCAAATTCCCTCTCCAACTGCAAAAACTATATGGCTTTTTTTATGTTTCTTTGCCATTATTTTTATTTTTTTTGTGAAATGATGCAATCTCACAAATCATCAAACACAAGAAACCAAGAAAAAAGAATCACGCAATGAGTGAAAATTGAATGAGCTGACTTATGCATCAAAATTTCTAACTGGTCCCCGTGTTTCCAATTTTCCCATCTGAGTCCCCCGATCCGGTTCGATTAGAAAATTCGGAGTTCAATCTCGCAATTCTGATGACGAAAACATAAACATGTGAAACAGGTATCCACATTTCGGGGACACTTCGGGGAGTCAACTGGAGTCGACAATCGGCATTGAAAACGTCAGATTTGATTGGACCAAAATGAACAAAATGAATCGAACCGGATCGGAGGACTCGGATGGAAAACGTGGAAGCACAAGGACCGGTTATGACCTTTTTAAACCACAGGGACCTATCTGAGAACGGGTCATACTACAAAGGTCCTAGGTGAACTTTTCCCAAAATTATATATTAAGTCTGACTCGAATTTAAATTAATCAGATAATTCGTCTTTGTAATAGACGTACAACGACAATTACATTAATCGGATTGCTAATAAGATGGCACGTCCATCCCACGAACTGTCCAAAATACAATTAAATTGGGCAGTTCGGGGAGATTTTCATCTGTGTGTACGCAACAATATATTATGTGTTATTAATATACTCCATTCTTGATCCAAAGTGGAGACATGATATTTTGTTAAACTCTTCATGAGTGATTATAGACCGCAATCAAATCTTTATAGTGCGATGATTAGCGGCTGCTCACGGTTTAGATATACTATGAGCTATACTTGTGGCGTTGATAACATTGAATACATATATTGAATACATATATTAACCACATTTTTCCTGATACGGTTTTTTTTTTCGGATATGGTTTTTACCGTACCAGTTTTGAAGATGCCGATAATCCAGAGATCGCGGATAAGTATTTGACCAATTCAAAAAATTAACTAATGTAGAGTTATGACCAAGGAATAAGAGGAACAGAAAATAAGATTTTAAAAAAAGGTGATAATCTAATAGGCAGTTTTATTAGATAAGTTAAATCTTTTTTAATTCGAAAGTAAGCTAATATGCAGCTAATAGTATAGCTTTAGAATTCAACGCGCTTGTAAACATTATCGAAAAGTTAGTCTTAATTAGGATAACACACACACACACACACACACACACACACACACACACATATATATATATATATATATATATATATATATATATATATCACAAAAGTGTCACGCTCATCTACTCCGCCTAGATCCTACAAATTAAAAAAGGCTTCCAATGGTTGATGAAATTCTCATATGCGTGCTCATCATCTCCTTGGTTGGGGGCCTGCTCGCCTTTCTGATCTTCGAGGTTATAGAATTTGTCCCGGACTGGCGTGCCCCGAAGTTCAGCCTCGTCTCGTTCACTCTACAGGGCCTCAACGTCTCGGCTTCCACGCAACGGGTTGGAGGCAACTGGGGCGCTCGGTTTCATATACGAAGCAAGGGTTTCGATCTCGACTACGATGACATGGAGAGCACCGTCTACTACAATGGCGAGTTGCTCTCTCGCGCCGACATCTTGCCCTTCGGCCAGCCTGCCCGCAACCACACGCTCATGGAGGCGCATTACTATGCCATCAACCCCTCGGTCGGCCTGCGGGACGCCATTGTCAGCCCGGACACCGTGAGCAAGCTCACTGCCGACTTGGCATATGGGTCGGCAGGGTTCGATGTGAGGCTCGTTGGGAGAATAGATAGCTCGGTTGCGGTGCATGAGCCACTCCAAGTGCTCTGCGGCATCGTCCCCGTCACCGTTTCTGAAGACGGTTCGTCCGGCAGCTTCAACGATGGCCCGCGGAAGTGCAAGGTTATCCTAGGTGATCCCTAACCGACGTGACAGTTTAACGTAGTAGTTAGTCTTGCTCTAGTTTCCAATT
>SOPF01023108.1:0-13015 GCA_012979155.1 Hypericum perforatum
CCCCCCCCCCTCCCTCCCCCCCCCCCCCCCCCCCCCCCCCCCCCCCCATTCAGAATTTAAGGGTATGTCGATCTCCGCTCACCGTCAAGTTAAGGTGGTCATGTGCGGCCCTCATAGTGGTCGAGAAATTGTTGGCGTCGTTGTTGATAGATTAGGGTTACTTGTTTGAGAGATTGGGGCTCACTCTTGGGAAGGAAATATATATATATATATATATAATTATTGGTCCTACTAGTTGTGGGTCGGCAGGGCCGGTCGGGCCAGAGGTGCGTGAAAAAAAGCTTTCGAGACTTGGGTAAGTCTGTTCAACTGGCTGGTCATGTCATTTGGCCTCTCTATTGCGCCTAGCATATTGATGTGAGTGATGAACCAGTCGTTATGACTATTTATTGGCATATGTGTTATTGTATACTTTGATGACATACTGATTTATAGCAAGACACTAGTCGGGCACTTGTCACATTTGCGAGCTATCTTTCTTATTCTCCAAGATGAGCAATTCTACGCTGCACCATCAAGCTGCCGATTAATTATGTTGAATGTCTTGTTCCTTGGGTATCGGATTTCTGGTGATGGGATCAGCATAGATGAGTCAAAGGTTGCTGTGATTCGTGAGTGGTCGAAGCCTACTACAATGACGGAGAGTCATAGATTTCATGGGCTTGCATCATTCTATTGGCATTTTATACCCCACTTGAGCTCGACACTGATACCATGCATAGCCAGACTTTTACTTGGACTCCCGACGCTGAGGCGACTTTTCGTAATATTAAGCACAGGCTCACACATGCCCCCATTTTGGTACCCCTAATTTTAATTCACCTTTTGAATTGAATTGCAATGCTTCAAAAATCGGTGCTGGTGCAGTTCTTAGTCAAGTGGCTGTCCTATTACTTTCTATAGTGAAAACTTAAGGGTGTCGATTCGAGGTACAACACTTGTGATATTGAGTTCTATGCTGTTATTTGAGTTGTTCAATATTAGTCGAGTTCCTTTGATTCGAGGAATACCGAAAATAACGACACGGATTTGAGATGAACTCAATAGAAATCTTATTTAAACAATAGTTTGCAAAAACTAAACAGACGAGTTCTCCTTATAAGGAATACATAGAGACATAAGGAATTAAAATACGAAATAATCTTAGTTATCTAAAGAATAGACAAAGCTTATCAAATAAACTAACGAATGACATCAAAAACTTATCAAATGAGCTCGAATTTGCCTTGAGACGTCAGTTATTTATCAATAAGTTTTTGGAAACGGAACCTTATCAATTGGTAACGACGCAGTCTATCTCAAGACTATTTGCACCTAATTGGACACGGCGCACGTATCCGAAGCTAATATTACTATTATATACTTATTTTCTGATGCAAAGTCTGTATATGTAAATTTTATGTCCATTTCTCAAAAGAAAGTGTGTAGTATAGTAAAATTTATCCCGTTTCAACAACTTCCACCCTCTCACCATAGCTTTCGTTTGTCCAAACGAAATAACTTGTTCTGATAGACATAGGGGGAAGTTGTTGTGGAGATTTAAACCTAGCTTTTCTTAACAAATTCAGTTAGTTCAATTTGATTGAATGAAGAAAACGTATACCAAATTCCACGTTAAATTAATTAGTCTTGCACATGGGAACAGCCTGTAGATGCTGTTCACATGGTCCCTCTCCAAATTAATTTAATCTTGCTGGTGAAAGGGCCAATGTGAACATTTATTGTTCTATCTTTTGTGTCGCCGGCTGTAGCTAGAAAGTCGCCCATCTCTTCTTTGCTCAACTAATCTTGATTTATTATATTGATTTTATTATAGTATACAAAGACGTCACCGGCTGTTGCTAGAAAGTCGCCCATCTCTTCTTTGCTCAACTAATCTTGATTTATTATATTGTTTTAATTATAGTATACAAAGATCTCACCGGCTGTAGCTAGAAAGTCACCTATCTCTTCTTTGCTCAACTGATCTTCCTTCATCGGTCATTTCCCTCTTTTCTTTTCGTTGACCAAAAGAAGAAGAAGAAGAAGAAGTTGGATATGGAGGGGGCCGTGGTTGATTTCGCTGTGTCCACTGTTCTGGAGACTTTGCTAGGTCCAATGAAAAGGCACATCGGTTACGCTTTCGAGTTCAGGAGCAAGGTCAACGCACTCAGCGGCGAGACCAGCAAGCTGAAGCTGGAGAGAGAGAGCTTGCTTGAATCTATTGAAGTTGCACAAGGACGAGGGGAAGTGGTCAAGCCTCGTGTCCTCGGATGGCGAACTGAGGCCGACACGGCCATTGCAGATGCTGAAGATGTTGTCCGGAACGGAGAGGAGACAGCTCAAAAGAGTTGCTCACTCTGTCTCAATTTGAAGGACCGATACCGGCTGGGCAAGAAGGCGGACCGAGAAATGAAAGGTGCGTTGTCGACTTGTCGTTTGCTTATTCTTTTATTTACTTGCACCGTATGAGAATTCTCATACGTACTTTACTTTCAGTGACGATTGTGTTAATTTAACAATAGCAAGTATTAATTATTTATACCTGACAATTATTTTCTTAAATAAATAAAATTCTATTTGCCAAAAAAAAATTATGTGGGTAGTTTTAAGATAATAGTAAAGAAGAGATTGGCCGAATTCAATATATGCCCATAATGTATATTCTGAATATTAATTATGCGCATCTAAAGTAAACTTTTCACAAAAAGTCCGACCAAATTACTGGATTCTAAAAATTAGTAATAAACTAATTAGGAAGTTGGATCTAATATAATCTGATTATGCACACAACGAACCGAGGAGCCTTTATAATCGGGATAACCCCCAAATAATTCTTGTTTGAAATGATGCCAAAATATTCAACGAACTAATCTGATAAATTGCAAAATACCGGTTTGAGTCTTTTAACCCACGGTATTAATTATGTTCGTTGACAAATCCAACCTTATTATTTTCCTCTTTAAAAATCAAAGTAAAATATTTTTTTTATATAAATCTTTGTTTGAATCTTAGGTGTCGTTCAACTGCTTGCCGACAAGGACAGGCTTGGAACCTTTATATCCTCCCTTGCTGCTGCTCCGCAACAAATTGTTGAGCGAGCCTTGGTAGGCTATGAGGCACAATCAAGGACCAAAATACTGAAGGAGGTGATGGATTCATTATCGGATCCTAATATTACCATGGTTGGACTGTACGGAATGGGTGGTATTGGAAAAACCACTTTAGCATACGAGGTGTACCATCAAGCTACAAATGAGTCATTATTTAATAAGGTCATCATAGCAAAGCCAGAGACGAGGGACATTCAAGATAAGATTGCAGGCTTTATCATCGGATCGAAGTTGGAAGAGAGCAACAATGACGACGTTAGAGCCAGTGTACTGATTCAGAGGTTGAATGAGATCTTGAAGGACAAGAAGATTTTAATAATTCTAGATGACATCTGGAGTGAGCTGAATCTAGATAAAGTGGGGATCCCTACTGACAATAAGGGTTGCAAAATACTGATGACGTCTAGAAGACTGGATCTTTTGTCTGACATGGGCTCAACAAAGAATTTTCCTCTCCAGGTTCTGTCTAAAGAAGAGTCTATGAGTTTGTTTGAGAAAAAAATGAATGTGGTTAAGTACCGCGAGATTGCTGAGGAGATATTGGCCAGATGTGCTGGATTTCCATTATTGATTGTCACGATTGCCGGGATTCTCAAAAACAGAAACGAGGATTTGGATGCCTGGAAAGATGTCTTAACACAACTAAAACTGTTGGACAATCAAGAAGTAAAAGATAAAGTGTACCCTATCTTGGAGCTAAGCTATGATCGTTTGCCTGGCACAGAAACCAAACTAATTTTTTTGCTCTATGGTATTTGTAATTGGTCATCTTTCAACTTGACTGATTTGTTATGGTATAGTTTTGGTTTGGGCCTGCTCAGGAATTACACTACTATAAGCCAGGTGAGAAGACACTTGAAAACATTGATTAGTAAACTCAAGGACTACAGCCTTTTGGACATTGATGAGCATGGTGATATAAGGATGCATGATGTGGTTCGGGAAGTTGCTATCTTGATAGCACATAAGGACGGACTCGCTTACAGAAACAATGACGACAATAAGTTGACACAGTGGCCAAGTGGGAATGAAATCAGCAATTGCACCAAAG
Organism: Hypericum perforatum; assembly: GCA_012979155.1. NCBI lineage: Eukaryota > Viridiplantae > Streptophyta > Magnoliopsida > Malpighiales > Hypericaceae > Hypericum > Hypericum perforatum. The sequence continues at coordinate 4,144 of SOPF01023108.1, forward strand.
TTTTAATGATCAGGACCAATATTGAGAATCTTCCTGAAAATTTGGGATGCCCAAATGTTGAATTCTTGTTACTCTTCCAGTGGGGTCTAATCAATATTCCAGATTCAGCCTTTCAAGGAACTAAACAACTGAAAATCCTTCACTTCAGAGGGGTGGAATTTGCTTCTATGCCTAGATCCTTGTACTCCCTCGAAAATCTTCATACTCTGTATCTGAAAGATTGCAAATTTCCAAATATGGACACCGCCATTGGACAATTGGAGAACCTGGAGATCCTTAGCTTTCGTGGATCCGATCTGGAAGCATTGCCAAGTGGAGTAGGTCAACTGACTCGACTAAAGTTGTTGGATTTGAGCATGTGCCATCATCTCGATTTCATCCCAGCAAATGTCATATCAAAGCTGACTTCATTAGAAGAATTGCTTATGATGGATAGCTTTATGAATTGGGAAATTGAGGAGCATAGTAGTGGAAGTAATGCACGACTTTCGGAGCTAAAATGTTTGTCTAACCTTGCATCTTTGGAGATATTTGTCCCGGATGTCCGGGCATTGCCAGGATCTTTCTTCTCCGTCTGCTTGGAAAGATACGACATAATGATAGGAAAAGGGTTCAGGAGGGATCCTGACTTTAGAATAACAAAGTCAATGAAGATGGAGTTGAGCGTAAGCATTGATCTGCTCGAAAAGGCTAGAAATCTGTTGATGGAAGCAGAAATTGTGTATCTAAGTAGAATCAATGGAGTGACAAATCTTTTGGATAGTGAAGGATTCTCCAAATGGAAGGAACTCTTCATCATGAAATCATCTACACTCCAACAAATTGTTAACTATGGAACAACTGTATCTTTTAGGGAGTTGAAGACACTTCATATCTCCGATTGTTGCAAATTGAAGTCTCTCTTTTCGGTTTCTGCGGTCCGTAGTCTTCCTCATCTGGAAAAAATAAATATAAAAGATTGCAATGAAATGGAAGCAGTCTTTGTTGTTGACGAGGAATGTACTCAAGTCGTGGAGTTTCGTTGTTTACGCAACCTCGAGCTCAACTCTCTACCCAAACTTAAGTGCTTCCTTGATGTAATAACATCAAAGTCTACGAAAAATGCCTCAACAACGACCAAGCTAATGTCTCTTTTCAATGAAAAGGTATTCAGCTCATCGCTATTTCACATGCCGCAACAAAATACCTTATTTTTTTTCTTATTTTATTAAGCCTTGTTTTAAAAAAAATTTACGTAGCAAGATTTTACGTTGCCCGTCAATACAGGTTGCACTTCCTAGCTTGGAAACATTGGAACTTGATTCAGTTGACAACATTGAAATGATTTGGAGCAGTGGAGCATCAAGAGCATCTGGCCAACTGAATTCATTACGCATTTGGAATTGTGATAAGTTACAAAGAGTTTTCTCAGATTCAACCCAACATAGTTTCCACAAGTTGGAGTCGCTAAATATTGATTCTTGCGGCAGTTTGAAAATTTTATTTCCTCTAGTCATTGCCAAAACATTGTCAGAGCTCAAAAGTGTATGCGTAGAGGATTGTGACAAATTGGAAGAGATCATAGAAGCAGGAGAAGAATCCACAAACAGGCTCCCGTTCCATTTCTTCCTCCAACTTACGTCCTTTAGTCTTCAGAACTTGCAAGAACTGAGAAGCTTATATCCATTTGGTCACACTTCCAAATGGCCAAACTTGGGGGAACTGAAGATATTTGGCTGCCCGAAAACCATAGGCATTGAGTTATTTGGTGAACAAGGAAGTTCGACAGGAGTTGGCCCATCCCATACCACTAATCAAGAAAAGGTAAACTCTGATGGTCTATATATGTGTATATATCAAATCGTTCATGTGAAAAGAAAATTTTATTTTTCTCCCGTGATGCTAATTTTTTAATTTTCAAACCTTCTTTTAATTATTTTTCTAAAACGTTTAAAAAATCTGCTGGTTAATTTTCCTAACATAAGCCTCACCATAAACAACCTATGATCACGCAAAAACAATCATTTTTTTCCTAAGATGTTTATTTATAGTTTTCGAAGTTCTTTTAAATATTTTTTGAAAACTTTTAAAAATTTCAGTAATTAATTTCCCTAACATAAATAAAACCATTTTGCCACCAAAAACGACCTATTTGTCAGGCTGATGTGATTTTTTTCTTTCTACTTGTACTCTTCAATTAGCTTCTACTCTGTTATATAATTATCTTACTCCATATTTTTAGGCATTCCCCAATTTGGTGGAGATGTCACTAGAAGGAGGCAAATTTTCCGAATCCAATTTGAATTCTCCGTCATGGTGGAGTCATGTCCCTGCACTGAAAACTCTTGTGCTAAATTCCTTCCAACGAAGGTCGATGTTCGAACTTTCTGAGGTTGGTGCCTTTGAAAGTTTACCCAACCTGACAGAACTGGTTGTATTTGATTCACAAATTAAACAACTGTGGGAGTACAATGAGAGGAGTCGCGAGTTAGATTCCCCGGTTTCTGGTCTGCCATTCATAAGAATCTTGAAGCTCTATGGTGTTAATGGGATGAGGCATGTAGGGAGCAAGACGGAGGACCCTCTGCTGCCTTTTCTTGAGTACATGGAATTGTGTCAATGCGCAGATTTGATCAGTTTGGCACCCTCACCATCCGCATCTTTCCGAAACCTGTCCACTTTGACATTAGAAGGCTGCCATAAAATGACGCGGTTGATCAATCCTTCAACGGCCAAAACCATGGTCAGCCTTGTAAGCTTGGGGATTTGGAATTGCGGAGCCATGGAGGAGATAGTTGCAGCGAAGGAGGACGATGACCAATCACCAATAGAGTGCATCATCGTCTTCAATAAGTTGAAGAAATTGGAACTTAGGAATCTGCAGAGCCTCAAGGGATTCTGCACGAGTGGTTGCTACTCCTTCAATTTCCCCTGTTTAGAAGATGTCACCATAAGCAGGTGCGAAAGTATGAGAATCTTCTGTCATGGAGACGCAATTATGCCCGAGGTACAGAATATCACATGTGGATATGGCGAAAGACAATATTGGAAGGTTGATAGTCGTCAAGGACTGCGAAGAATTGAAATACTGTCAAACAGCGGAGGTGATGAAGAAGGAGATGAAATAGCCTTCGATCGGCTGAAGTCCTTGGAACTTCAAGGTTTATCCTGCTTCACGAACTTGGAAGACATGAATACTTTTTATAAAAATGATCCAGATATGCCGAATTTGTTGACAGTTCAAACTGCAGAGATAGAAGATGAAGATCCTTGGCTTTGAGAAAGTGGGCTTAACAACACCATAAAGAAGTTGTACACCGAAATGGTATGCACATACTCTTCCCTATATTTTCCAACCACCTTCTAAACACATGAATCTTTGCACAAATAGTTATGCAAAGTAATTTACCCTGAAGAGGACAACAAATATATAGTTAACCCACGACCAAAATTTTGATTGCAGCTCTTGTTTACAAATAGTAAACAATACGACATGGATTAATGAATATTTCATAAAATTTTAGAGGTAGAAAAAAAAACCCTTAACAGACATAAGACTTGCAAATATCTTGTTTATAAGATTATGCTATTATTGTTATATTCTGCTGACTTGTTGCTTGGTTTTTGCTCTTCTTTTTTCCCAATATTTTTGTTTGCAGCTCTTGAGACTCTGGTGGAGAAAAGGGGTTACTGGTTTTCCTGTGATTGATGATGACTGGAACTCGGTTAGTCCGTAATCCTCTAGTGATTTTTTTATATATATATCCATTTGCAAGTTGTTTTTTAGTGTTTTGGGGATTTTTAGTCCCTGATTTAGCCTCTCTAACTTCCTAGCAAAGACATGGCATTTAGATTGTTGAGCAGCCAGCTCGAACCGTTGTGATAAGAGGGCAAGAATAAACTTAACATCCAAGACAAGTTGTGATTTATGAAGTTAAGTTTTCGTTTGTTCTGTTTCTGCTTAAGTAGTTGAATCTTGATTAACCATCTACTTGGTGCTCAACATCATCATCGACCTCACTTGGCATAAGCTGAATCCTCTTCGAAAGTTCTTCTGCAATATGATAGGTCTTTATATGGATTCTTTTGTTTAGGAATGTGACCTGTGTTGCTAACATCTGAGCACCCAAAAAGATATTTATTGATCCCGCTTTCGATCCTAGATCGCAGTAACTGAAAGAGCCGTTTTCTTATTTCTTGCAGGTTGGTGTCGTCTCAGATTATGACTTGCTGGCACTTGACTCCATATCAGGTAGTGTGTGAAACATGGATGAACCTCCTTACTTTGTATGTCTTTCATTTTCCAGATTTTTAATACACATGCAATCTATATCTCCTCGACTGGAATTAAAATGTTTCCATTATATGATATACTTATTGCTTCTGTCTATCTTAACTCCAGGTGCAACTAATATGGACTCGAACGTGTTTCCTGATGTTGATAGTTCTTGGAAGGTACGATTATCGGGTGCTTTTTGTTTTATAAATTGCATGGTTTAGTTAATTTTCCTTTCTTCTGGACAAATTTGCAGGCATTCAATCGGATTCAGAAGTTACTATCGAAGACTCGTGGCAAACTTGTCGGGGATTTGATGACTCCAAACCCCCTAGTCGTTCGAGAGATTTGAGCGATGCTGCCAGGTATTTAGGGTCATTGCTTTTAATTTAGTACATATAAAACAAGCATGACTCTGCCTGTGAATCATAAGAATTTGGATTTGTGTTTACTGACTTCGTGGTTCGTGTCGCCGGGATGTCTGTTTCAGGCTGTTGCTTCAAACAAAATACCATCGACTGCCCGTAGTAGACAGTGGCAGTAGGCTGGTAAGACCTTTGTACTATGCTGCGTGCCTGCGCCTTTGTCGTCAAGTCGAGTCTATTTGTTCCTCAGTAACTCAAACCAGATGCATGTTTGATGATTGTATAGGTCGGACTCATCACTCGGGGAGACATCGTACGAGCTGCTCTGATGATAAAACGCGCTTCCTAAAATTCTTCATAAGATGCTAGGAGTTTGGCTGGTCCTTCTTTAGCCGCTGGTGCATTTTTGTTACGATTCAGGAAGTACTCGAAGGATACATATAATTTATTAAGCAAGGACGTGGTAATCTTCGGACATTGGTTTAGACATCAAGGTTTCTTGCTGAGAAGTTTAGTAGTCGTGTTCGGGCTATTCCAGTTTCGAGTACGCCACGTTCTTCTGCACTATATAGAAACCAGAACCAGCACATTCATTTTGTAGGTAGTTTATTATTACCTTCTTCACAAACATTATATTGTTCTGTAATAGATTGCAAATGGTACGTTTGGGGACGCAAAGTAGCAGCATTATGTCTTCAACTGTCAAGAAGTGTCTTCAATGCTGAGGTTGTGTTTGCTATGTATCGCATAAATTTAATTTGCATTCTTTTCTTCTCAAACAAAGAGTAGAAGTCCACAGTTCTATAAACAAACCACCAAATTTGGTGCTCCTAAATAAACAAAGGGGACAAAACAAGCAAACGCAAGAGAGGCTAAAATCTGAACCAAGCAAGTGGCCAAGAGAATTTGTTCAAAAGAAAGGGGCCGAGTAGAATCCATATTGAAAATCACAAGTGTGTTAGGCTAGTTTATATGAAAGATAATGTATAACATATGCAAAATTTAGTCAGCTAAATTTCGTTTAGTCTCTAGTCTGCCCATGTGTTCTTCCATATCTTTGTAAAGAACAACAAGCAAAGAAAATTATTCATAGTCTAATCGTCGTACAACTTCTCAATCAAAAAGAGTTGACTATAGTCGGTGATTGAATTCTTTTGGAGTTAGCTGATGCCCATGCTTAATTGATTGCTACGTCGAGTACTTATGGGGCCAGGGAGATTGTCCACCACCGAATTGCACCCCGCAACTAGACTTGTTCAATTACAACTTGCAAGTCAACTCTTTCCTCCTAATTCCTAATAGGCTAAAGCGTCTCTTTCTTAAGCAATTTCTCCGCTGAAATTGGCAAAGGGTGCCGTGTTCTAGAAACAGAGCTTGTTTTAATCAATATTTTTAGAATTCAGTTTGACTAATAATTCAACCGATTGTTCCACAATTCTTTATGAAAGCATTTTCATTTTTATAAAAAATTTTGGAGAAAGATTAAATCATTAATTAATATTATTGACTACTATTTCGACGGACAAGACCAATATTTTAGAACGATTAATTTATACCACAATGCCTAAAATAATGGTCCCAACACTACATATATATTCCTTCTAAAAAAAATAAAAATAAAAAAAAATATATATATATATAGAGAGAGAGAGAGAGAGAGAGAGACACATACGTAAGCTGCTGGTTGACGTGGCGAAGGTGGGGACAAAGGTCGGCAGCTTGGACTGGGCTTCTTGGAGTTCTGGTCCCAAGCGTACGGTCGGGAGGGACAAGGTGGAGGCGGCGGTTAGGTGGCTGATGGGCGGCGGCGAGGAGGTGGCGGGGATGAAAAGGCGGGCGAAGGAGTTGGGTGAGAAGGCGAGGAGAGCGGTTGCAGCTGGTGGGTCCTCGTTTAAGGATGTGGATGAGTTGATGGAGGAGCTCAGGGCTCGGAGGAACAACGATAATTTAATTAGGTAGTTTAAGTGATTATGGTTGCGAGTGGAATGCTTAAAAATTGTATTTCGCTTCTGTGTTTTTCAATGTTGGTCGGATATACAGAAGGTATCTTTTATACTATCAAATAAGATATTTATATACTTCACACAATTAACAAAAAAAATTATCGTGAAGACAAACTAATCAATATCAATAAAAATAAACTCTTTTTTTTATTAAATATATACTAATAACTTTTTTGTGAGGACAATTACCCTCACGTACCACCACATGATATTGATATCTATTTGTATTTTAGTTTCTATTTAATTAGTATCAAATATTAAAGGGAAAAGTTTATTTTAGTACTCTATGGTTTCGCAGATTGACACTTAGCAACATGTGTTTCCAAAATCATCCAAAACAACCCTGAGTTTTTAAAAAGACCTCACGGTCAGCAGCAGCCTTGTCCTAAACCAAAACGACGTCGTTTTCCTGTTCACGTGACATCCAGCTCTACTTTTTTTTAAGACGACCAAGCTGACGTGTACTTAACTTTTTTTTCAAATAACCTGTTATTTTTTTTGAAAATTTTCAAGCGAATGGCCTCAAACGACGATGACTTGTTGGGTCTCTTTCGATCAGCCTTACTCATAATCGTCGGCCGGCCCGTCCTCCTACCCAGCGAGGTGGAGTGCCACCTCCTCCCCTCTATCGACTTCGATCTTGAACCAGAGCTCTCCTTTTCCTCTTCCTTATTCTCTACCCTTACTTTTCCTCTCTACAAATCGGGCCTCCTGATCCTAACAACCACTGCCTCCTCTGGATCCCCTCGTTCGGCATCGGTAGCACTGTCTCCGTCCCTTTATTTGTCGTCACTCACATCTTCTCTCCCAAAAAGTCCATTAGTCCATGTTCCACTCCCCCCGTCTCTGCTTCTAGGCAGCCCCTGCAAGGGGTTCCGAAGCATGGTGGTCACAGCGTGGCGCGAGGGAAGGGCGGAGTCGCGGCCGATATGGAGGCATTTGTTGGGAAGTTCTGGGAGTGCTAGAGGGCTAGGGCATGGGAGGAGGAGGCGGAGGAGAGGAGGAAGCGGGGAGGGTACACGTGACAGACCGGAGGATGTACGGAGGGGACAGAACAATGCGGATGGTTGGGGTGGTGGGGATTCTGAGGAAGGAGCAAGAGATTTGGTAATTTTTTGCAAAAAAATAAAATAATTAAGTACACGTCAACTTGGTCGTCTAAAAAAATTAGAGCTGGATGCCACGTAAACACGAAAATGACGTTGTTTTAGTTTTGGGCAAGGCTCATGCTGACCGTGAAGTCCTTTTGAAAACTTAGGGTTATTTTGGAAACACATGTTGTTAAGTGTCAATCTGTGAAACCACAAGGTACTAAAGTGAATTTTTCCTAATATTAAAATATGGAGGAAAAATTGATTACTGCCATTTGTCCCCAACATCACAAAATGGGTTTCAATATAAAAATATTGCGAAGCCAAATGGTATTTAGCTTAACAATTTAATGTGTATCCAATATGTGGGTGATTCAGAATTTAAATCTTAAAAAAGTTGCGCCATAAAAGTATAACTTTTCAGAAAATGTCGGCAAGAAATAAAGAGTGATCTTCATTCTCATTGTTCACCCTCTTGACGGGTTATGCATTTCTAGCCGTGCGACTGGTCGTCTGCCTTTGGTTGGAAAATAATGAAAGACAAGTCGTCTCCCCTCGCATGCGCAGATGGCACAAGCTTGCCTTGATGGTTTTTTAATAGCTTAATTGTTGATGATTAATTACGAAAATAATGCTAAATAAAATTAATTATAAAATTAGTATCCAAAGAGAAACATAAAAATTTTCCGGCGACTTCATTGAATGGGCAACATTTAGGGCAAAAACCATAAGCATTCGGAGCATTGCCGAAGCGATGAACCGGACGGTTTATTAATATTTTACATAACAGTCTAAACTGGAAATGGATTATGTATATAATTTGTAAATCAATCCATCCGATTCAGAATATGATTTGTTTCGGATTGAAATTTTATTATGCGATACCAATATTTATTCCATACAATAATTATTTGTGTAGTCTTATATTTTTTATTTTTTAAAGATTATATTTTTTTCATGTGATACTAACTAGTTCTAAATATATATATATATATATATTACTTTTTAAATTTTTGAAAAAACCCAAGACATGTATACGTTTTTTTTTATTCTTTAAACAAAATAGATCTTTCGTACCTGGGTCCTTGTAGAATTGTTTTTTATTTTCATCTTGTAAATTTTGAATGTTTACAAAATATTATTTATAACTCAATTCAA
>SOPF01023109.1:0-26528 GCA_012979155.1 Hypericum perforatum
GTCAATTCTGTTTCAAGAAAAAGAAAGTACTGAGTTGGTGGAGACAATTGGTCATAAATCATCTTTGTTCCCTGAATGTGATTCTATTCCCTCGCTCATGTCTGATCATAGAGCAGATTATTGGACAGGACAATGCATACTTCTAACGAAAGAGGCTCTTGAAAATGCAACAGCTAATGTTCATTATATTCAATCTCTGATGGACAAAACTAAAGATGTTGTCCTTCGTAAACATCTTGGTAATTGTTATCAAGCGAATAGCGTTGCAGTGATTGATCTCCCAGAGGCAATCAATTATGCTACTAAAGGAAATTTTGGTTTAGTCAACGCGTATGTGAGCTCATCTATGAATAGGATCATAGATTGTGAGACACAATTCTCACCTCGACCATCGCTGTTGTTTGCTAGGAACAATCTCATGTACCAACTCTTGTGTAAGGCTCTCGGAATTTCTGCGTTCTTCTTGGAGCTAGTGCCATTCCCACCTACCCCTCCTCTTATTGATTAACTTGTAATTTCATTTATAAACTATATGTGTTGTTATATTGCTTTGCAATATTAATAAATAAAATTTTTGCCTCATTTACGCCTTCTCTTTCTCCTCCTCCTCCCTTCTCCTCTCCTCTTCCAGACTTCGCCTTCTCCCTCCTTCGAATTCCCCCCATTTAATGCTCCTCTGTCTTCTTCTCTCCTCATTCGGACTCCTCCCTCTCATCCTCTTTCTCATCCTCTTCCTTCGAACTCCCCCTCCCCCTCCTCCTCCTCCTCCTCCTCTGTTTCCTCTTTCGTCCTTCTCCTTCCTCCTCTTCTTCGATATCAAAATCAGATCAAAGAGAGAGAGTGTTTTCTTTGTTAGAGAGTATTTTTGTTATTTAGCTTGGTTCTTTGTCGAAAAAAACTGTGATTCTGATTTCAGGAGTCTTAGAATACAATTTTGCCAAATTAATAGCATTTTCAATCAATTTAGAAAATAGAAGAGGGCTAGAGATAAATACGCAAAATAACAGAGGGCCAAATATAATTTATCCTAAATTTTATGACATTTATTACTCAAATCTGAGGGCATATAGTATTTCATGATCAAAATAATAATAAATCGATTACTAATGTTCATAAGAGATTCGAAACTAATATTTAAACAAAGAGTATAGACGATAAAATAATTTTTAAAGACAGAGATTCTATCGGTATATGTTATAAATCATAAATTTGACTATAATCTGCGAGGTTGAACTTGTGATTATATTTATATATGTGAAATCTATATCTAGATTAAAAAAATTTGGCTTGATTGAATTCAAAAGGTGATTCTATAATAAGGCACGAACTCACGTTGGTTTAAACAATCTGCAAATTAACTCAAGTTATGCCTGTGCTCTTCGACACGACAGGAACGATTCTTTGACTGAGTCAGTTGTTCTACCCGTGTCTTGATACTTATATTCCAATAAAACTAATATTGAAAAGAATTCTTAATATATCACATGACATGACACGTATTTAAATATTTCTATATTAGGTTCCACCAAAAATAAACATTAGTATATTAGGATTAGAGCGCAATATACCAATCGTTAAATCCTAAATGAGACCCTATACATGTTTCAAAAAGCGGAGATCAAGAGTGACATATTTCGATTCCGAAATTCATAACCAGGGTTTTCAAAAATGACCCGGAGGTCATAGAATTGCTTCCAATCACAACATGAGCATGCTATCAAACATAATGCTCCTTAAGCCTTCGTCTGATGATGAAGCACATGTTGATGGATTTAGACTGTGTACTTAAATTAAAAAAAAATTATATATAAAGAATGCTTCGCCCTTTTCTACATTATTGTACAGTATCTATCCGTCGACCATGAAGTGAGGCAGGCCCAAGCTCATCAATATCAAACGAAAAATAAATAATTGTCACACGAAGAGAAATTTGAAATATTTTGAGTATTTTGAGAAAGACTAAATTAAAAAAATAATAATAATAGCAAGTTACAAATAGCAGAAGACCAACAACCGTTGAGGTGGAGTGGTAAGGGCTCCTCCTCGTTTAAGATAGGTCTCGAGTTCGAGTCCTAGTGTATGCAGTGACGCTTGTTGGGAGAGTGTACCCCCTAAATGGGTCTTCCAAGCTCGAACCCAGATTAGTCGGCTAGTGGCCGGACACTGGATAGAAAACCCAAAAAATAGGAGAAGTATATTGCTTTTGTTTGTACGGAAGACAAGATTAGGTCTTGTAAAGTGTTTTCCATAATGGTGCTGAACAGAGAAATAAATAAAAAATAAGAGGACGCAATTAAGAAGGGAAAATGAGAATACTTGACTTAAAAAACTAATTTAATGATTTTTGTTTATCCAAGTTGGTCCTCGATCACTTTACACATTCAATACCAAATTCATTCATGGTGATTGCCTTGCAGACATGTACAATATTGGGGTTCTTCTTCGCGTTAATATATTATTAAGACGCGCCAACTCCCAACTTTCAAATCAAATGCTGGGAAATAACACTCTATTGAATATCCACCGTTGATTTAATTTATTAAACGGTCGATTAAAAAAAGTGCGGGAACATCTGAATTATTAATATTTCATTTAAAAACAACCTCAGCTCTTCTACTTCCTATTCTTCCTTCCCCGAGCGAAGCATGGGCTCACCGGACCGGTACGCCTTCATCAACGAGTTTTGCCGGTTTCCGGGACGGTTCGCAGGCGAGCCAGAACCTGACCACGACGACGAGGACTATGGCGTCTTACAAACATAAAAAATGGAATCTAGTATAACTAAATGTGTAAGAAAATATCTTATTCATGTATAACTTAAAAAGATAAACAAAATATTTTGCGGTTTTTAAAACAGAACAGAAGAGCACAAATGCTAGTATGAAATAATGACAAGCATAAATTACATATGGCTATTTATGCAATATCAGTTTCTCCATATAATACATTCAACTATTGGCAAAAATGTATCAACTAAAAGTACTCTTTTTAGTTTGAAATACCATGGTAAATTGAATGGCATTAATTAGTGGTCGCTGGAGACTTCATCTTTTGTTACCTTCTTATTTTATTTATTCTAAATCAATCCAGAAAATCAAATATTGAGATTTCTTGCTCTAATATCGGATTTCAAATAATATTATCATAACATCAACACTAGAAAGTCAAAGGACATTCACCAAAAAAAAAAGTCGAAGGACAATCAATTAGAATTTACCTAATATATCATAAGAAATAATGGCAAATCAATTAGAATTTACCTAATATATCATAAGAAATAATGGCAAGTCTTCAAATATTTACCTATTAGGATTATTGCTCTGTCTTTCTTGAATTCCTATATAAATCAAGTGCTCATCTAACAATTTAACCCTCACAAGCACTCTCCTCTCCACCCAAAACAATGGTTAAAATATATGTGCACGCATTACTTTTATGTGCTCTTTTTTGTTGGTATCCAACAATAATCCAATGTTCGTCAATTCTGTCTAAAAAAAAAGAAGGTATCGAGTTAGTAGAGATAAGTGATCATAAATTATCTCTGTTCCCTCAATGTGATACTATTTCTTTGATCAATTCTGACCACAGAAAAGATTATTGGAAAGGAAAATGTATACTTTTACTGAAAGAGGCACTTGGAAATGCAACGGCAAATGTTCAATACATTAAATCTCTGATGGATAAAACTAAAGATGTTGTTCTTTATAAACGTCTTGATGATTGTTATCAAACATATGTTGATGCAATGATTGGCATACCAGAAGCACTTGATTATATAGCTAAAGATGATTTTAATGAGGTCAGTGTGGTTGGGGTGAAAAGTAGTCATAACATTCAAGATTGTGAGGCACAATTCTCACCTCAACGATCGCCGTTGTTTGCTAGGAACAATCTCACGTATCAACTCTTATGTAATGTCGCTGGAATTTCTGCATTCTTTTTGGGGCTTGTGCCATTTCCACCAACGCCTCCCGTTGCTAATTAACTTGTAATTCTATTTATAAACCAAATGTACCATATTGCTTTGCAATATTAATAAATAAAATCTTTACATTTGGTAGACGATTCACAAATTTTACATGACCTGATTTTCTTTGACTATATGTCACAATTTTGTAATGGACAGTCTTAAAATATCTCTTATTACTTGCTAAAGGCAATATCTTTACTATATGTCTAATGCAAATTTTTAAATTAAAACCTTAGATATCTAAGTTTTTAAGCTGTGATGAGAGGGATGAAATCATGGAAAGCACAATTTATGACCTATAAATCATATTTATTTAGAATTTTGTCTTACATTTTTTTTTCCAGAGTCCCATAATATCTTTACAAATAGTCTAGAAGTTATTATTGGTTGAAGAATGGACTCATTGTTGCTAGTACATAGTGGACATCACTATTCAGTTATACTTATTGATCGTTGGATTGTGTATGTGGCGCTTAATGGCACATCGAACGGTAGAGATTAACTGAGATATGAATGAGGGATATTTTTCTTGCAAAAGACACTGTAAAATTCAATATGTTTGTGCCGCACTCTTTATTCCGAATCATGACTGTTCATATATAGACACAATAGTAAAGAAGATACGATTACAAATTCCTGAATCTAACTACCTAATCTAATCACTAGAATTCTGGAAGATAAAATCAAATATGAAAGGAAAAAAACTAGATAAGGTAAGTGCAACTAAGAGATAAAGAAGATAATATCAGACGGAAATGGAGCGGGATTATCACAATCTTTAATAGATGCATATGGGAATCATATATTGAGTCCCCACATAGGGAGAGAACTAGGGAATATTGTGTAGGTATAGGATTTAGTAGGAGGGATCTGATTAAACTCCCCTTAGGCTAGGGAGTTTAAGATAACCACAATTTTTTAAACATTGCTTCTTCCCCTATTTTATTACCTTGCCATCATTTTGCTTCACAATATTAATAAATAATATCCTTACATTTGTAAGACAATCCACTAATTTAAATCAACCGATTTTCTTTGATTATGAGTAACAATTTTGTAATGAACAATATTAAAAGGGTAAATTGCCCTCTCGTCCCTCTCTTTTGCTTAAATTACTATTTTTGTCCCTACTATTTCAAAAATGATGATTTCGTCCTCCAGATTTGATTTAATAGCACTCTAAGGTCCCTGGTGCCAGAATCAGAAAAAATCTCCGGTGATCAGGGACCTGAAATGACCAAATTGCCCCTCCTTCTTCCTCCACTCATCTTACTTCTCTAACTTCTCTTCCTTCTCCGGTTCTCCACGTCGGCCACCACCTCCAAGCTCCCATCCTCTCTTCCCGCCACCCTCACCATCATGAAGAACCGAACACGTGGAACACCAGAATCGTCATGAACAAAATCGCCCGCGGCGACATCTGGCGATGGAGGAAACATCTTTGTCTTCGTCTCCATCGCCGGAGAGGTTAAGAGGGAGAGAAACTCCGACGAGTCGACGAGGACGACGAGAAGGGAGGACGAGAACTTGGAGGTGGTGGCCGACGTGGAGAACCGGAGAAGGAAGAGAAGTTAGAGAAAGAATATGAGTGGAGGAAGAGGGAGGGGCAATTTGGTCATTTCAGGTCCCTGGTCGCTGGAGTTTTTTTTTTATTCCGGTACCAGGGACCTTAGAGTGCTATTAAATCAAATCTGGAGGACGAAATCATCATTTTTGAAATAGTAGGGACGAAAATAGTAATTTAAGCAAAAGAGAAGGATGGGAAGGCAATTTACCCATATTAAAATTGTTCTTATTACTTGATAAAGACATGACATAAATATCTTTACTATATGTCTAATGCAAAATTTTGAATTAAAAACTTAGCTATCGAAATGTCTAAGTTATAATGAGAGGGATGAAATCATAGAAAGCACAACTTATGACCTATAAGTCATATTTATTTGGGAAAAGTTTAACTTTGATACCTATGGTTTCGCGAATTTTGCGTGATGATCCTGTGTTCCTAAAACACAACTCGTGATCCTGAGGTTGGTTAATTTTTTTGTGACGTAGCTTTGGGACCACTCCGAATGTAAAAACCTCTCTGAACCTAGATACGACCCCGTTTTGTTGGTGATGGGGCATGCAATGTGTCTGGTGACGTGGATTTTTAAATTTTCGTTTCAATCACTATTTTTTATTATTTTTCAAAAACCCCACCTTTAAATAACAAGAAAATCCCAAAACATTAACCCTAATCTAGTTCTTCTCTCCTACAACCCCCATCCCAAACAACTCAATTTCCATTTTCGAGCTGCATCCATCTCCCTTCGGCTTTCTCTCAGCTAAATCCAACGAATCCCTCTCCTTGCTTTCAGTTATTCTCAGCTTGGGCCTCACCTCGGGAAGCTTGGGTAAGCACCATTCCGAGCCTAGGACCAAACACGCATCCTACCTCCAAGAAGAACCATGGATTCTCCAACTGGTAAGATGAAGTATTGTGGATGTGGTGTTGAATCGGCATTACAAATGGCCAAGACAGTGGAAAATGTTGGTCGTCGATTCTATGCTTGTGGTCGATATAGTGAGTTTGGTGAAAAAGGGTGTAATTTTTTCATGTGGGTTGATCCGCCTTGCAAATGGGGTTTTGAGTTATTGCCATCTCTATTAACATCAATTAAGCAGAAAAAAGATTCCATCGTAGCGCTCAACTCTCAAGTTCATGATTTAGAAGCCAACATGACAATGGTCGAAGATGATGCTAGAGCTTTGGCGTTGGAACTAAAGAAGAGTGAAGAGATATGTAGCTTGCTACAAGCTAAAATTATGGAAAAAGATCATTCACTTGTTAAGTGGAAGAGTTGTTGCTTTTTGCTTGTTATTGTAATTAGTATTTGGTTTGTGCAATATGGATCTATGTAATCAAATGAAAAGCAATGCAAGCAAGTTTACAAACTGTCCGAACTTAACAAATTGTTGGAAAGTGCAAAAGATTTGTACCGCAAGCAAATACCCGAAAGTGTTATCATCCGTTAACATAGCTGCAAGCAAATATCAAAACATCAAACTATCCAAAAGTTAAAATGGTTACATCCAAACATCGACCTATCCAAAAGTGCATAAGTTACATTCAAACATTGACATATCCGAAAGTTCATAGGTTACATCCAAACATGAACACAAAAGCTACATCCGATCTAAGAGTGATGATGTTAACATAGTGCATTCACTCTAAAATTTTCAGCAAATAAACTGAGATATGATGCCCAAAAATCTTCAAGATTGACTGTTGATGGCTGACTCTCACATCCCAGACAAGGTGGACTGTTGGCTGGGTGTTTGGTCCTTCTTCTTCTTCTGTGCCTTGTTGGTCTTCTTCTATGAAAATCATACAAAGTTATGTCAAATGCACTATACACATATGTAATATATGTAAAATTAGCAAAGTGTTCAGGGTACCTTCTTCGTTGTACTAGCAAAAGCCTCGGCAGAGGCATTTGGGGTACTCATTGATGGCTTGACAGAGGCATTCTTCTTCAAATCGTTAATGCATCGTCTTCGTTGCCAAGGAGTCTCTCTGGTAAGTGCTGCCCTACACCCTCTTGCATTATGCCCTACTGCCTTACAATTACTGCACTTGACAATACCTCTAGTGCAAGATATCTTTGGTCCAGATCGTTCCTTACCAACAGCCCTTATTCTCTTCTTTCTTGGCCTTCCAGTTGGCTTTCTCACATTAGGTGGATAAATATCTTAGTTCTCAGACACTGGCCATTCTTCTTTACTTGGCAAATACACAATGTATTGGGTGTACACTGCATTAAAAGTCGAGCTCAAATAACATTTGTCAACAAATGTTTCTGGATTCAGACGGCTAAGGTGTATGGTTGCGATAGCATGCTTGCATAGTATCCCAGTAAGCTCCTATATCCAACACGAACAGGTCATTTCCTTCATGTCAACAACTCTTCATCAGCTTGCGTCTAAACCACTCTAGCATTGACAAAATAGGCAAATCACGTCCATCACGAAAGCAAAAGTTAAAGGACTCACTTATGTTATTGACCACAAGGTCTGTTTTGCAGTGAGTGCTGAAGTGACTTCGAGACCAGCTTTGTGGATCATTTTGCATCAAGAATTAGACAGCTTCTTCACCTTATGACAGCTTCTTCATCTCTTCCAAATATGATGTAAATCTGGTCTTACTCGCTGTTGTTGAAGCACTCTATAACAACTCTTTAAACTTCTGGCCTTTCAATGTCCCCTTGAAGTTCTCATTAGATGCTTGACACAGATTCTGTGCTCAATACCAGACATAAGGCTATTCATCGCCTCTTTAAGTCCCTAAACATAAAAAGTAAAACAGGTTACTTGACATAAAAGGTAAAAACAGGTTACTTAAATTCATATAAAATGTAAAACACTATAAAGTACATTATCTTTTGCTTATCAGACATGAAAACCATAAGTGTTTCATTAGGATGGCCGAAGTCATCTATAATATTCTGCAGAAACCAACCCCAAGAAGCTTTATCTTCTACATCTACAACACCAATTGCTAGAGAGAACATGGTTTCATTTCCATCTTTGCAAACAGCAGACAACAATTGTTCACCCATTGGACCCTTGAGAAAATAGCCATATAACCCAACAAAGGTCCGTAGACCTGAGAAGAAGCCTCGTTTCTGTGCTGCAAATCAGACATATATGTATAAAAACTGAGGAACAATTGGTCGGGGCACTCAAGTAGGAGTTAAAGCACATTTTACTTGAACCTTATCCCACCCCAGTGAGCCATTGCGAGTTACAATCTTCACTCGACTATCTTCATCGTGCTCAAGGATAATAGTTGCATAGTCCCATAAGCGTTGGTATTGCCCTCTTGTATCCTCACTGATGATATTAAGACCAATCCGCTTAGCTGGATAACACTGAGCCACCGTAACTTGACACTTCAGCTTGTCTTGAACAGATTTTTGCATAGCAGTGACTGGCCAAGTTGGATTGTTGCGAATTTCTTGAAGAAATTTCTCAGCAACATACCTTGCATTCACCAACCTATTTTTCCATGTTCTAGCACAATTATGTTCAGGAACAAAAGTCTTAATCTGAAAAGACCCATCTTCATTTATCAAGGACGCATGCACTCTAAACCCACACTCATAAGTTGCGGCATAGCTGTTATTCTTCCTCCACTTAATATCTGTTGCTTTAGCTAGGCTCCACTCCTTCAAATCCATCATAAATTATTGCCATGACGTAAACTTCATACCTTTGGTCAAGCAAACTTTTCCCTCCTGCGTCAACTCTTCAGAGAACCATGGATAATTCTCAAAATCATCATCTACGTCCCTTACCTCTTCTAAATAACTGTCCCCATAAATGAGTTCTTCCTCACCCATTAAATCAGATATATCTTCATACACAGCTTCGATAGTAGGCTGATGTACAGCTTCGACAGTAGGCTGAGGAGCTTTTGGTGTTTCCTCGACAGCAGGCTCACCATATGTTTCTTCGATAGGATGATAAGTAAAGGCATCTTCTTCTTCAGCATCATCAGCCTCGACAACAGCTTCGACAAGAGGCTCAGCATCATCAGGCTCGATAGTAGTAACTTCGACGAGAGGCTCAGCATCATCTTCGCTAATCAAGTCTCCATATTCATCCACTTCAGAACCTTCTGCTGCATTTGCCTCTGCCTCAGCTCTGGGAACATAATCATCGTCTTCGCTATCCTCGCTCCAAACAACTTCTTCTGGTCCTTCAACGTTAGTAGGAAATACCGTCTTAACCGTATTTACTTCCAATCGCCTACTTAACTCCTCAACAAAAGTAGGATGAAGTCCAACTTCAATGCCATACACATGAGTTACGGGGTAATCTCTTTGCACCCTGATCATCTCCATTATCTGCACATCATCCAAAATTTCAACCAACCCATCATCACCATCCACACTATCGTTCCTGAACCATAAATGCACAGCCTCCAAACCTAACCCATCCCTGTAGAACTCGAAGATATTCTAATAACTCAGCTGGTCAATGTCGAATCCAAGCCCAAAGGAAAATGTTTTGCCCCCGACATAAGTTCTTTGACCATTACTCTGAACCCATGATCCACCATAATGAAACAAAATATTCAGCCGCTCTTCAGCCGTCTCAGGAGCTCCCCGAACCCTAACATGAAACAAAAAATTCAAACATGCAAAGAGGAAAACCAAACCCTAAACATGAAACAATAAATTCGAACAAAGAGAAAACCCAAAATCGCGATTACCCTAAACCTTAACACAAAACAGCAACAAGACCGAAGATGTAATACCTGGGGAAGTCGACTCAGAAGTGGAATTGTTGTGACAGAAGGAATCATGGTGGACTCGTTTCGGTAAGGGCTGGAAGAGGGAGCAGGTGAAGAGTCGTGGGAAGAGGGAGGGAGTGAGAGAAGAGAAAAAATGGGAGGGAAGAAGGAAGTGAAGAGTCGTGGGGACCCTTTTTTAAAGGTAGGGTTTTTGAAAAACAATAAAAATTAGTTATTGAAAGAAAAATTTTAAAATCCACGTCACCAGACACATTGCACGCCCCGTCACTAACAAAACGGGGTCGTATCTAGGTTCGGAGAGGTTTTTACGTTCGGAGTGGTCCCGAGGCTACGTCGCAAAAAAATTAACCAACCTCAGGATCACGAATTGTGTTTTAGGACCACAGGATCATCACGCAAAATTCGCGAAACCACAGGTATCAAAGTTAAACTTTTCCTTATTTATTTACATCACTATCAAGTACCAAATTATATCTTTATCACGTACTAAAATCATTCTCAAGCCTGGTACTGATTTCTATAGAAAAAGTCAACATATTTTATTGCGCAAGTCAGAATTATTTTTTTTTTGGTCAATTAGTCAGAATTATTGTCTTCCAATGAATTGTTAGTATTTGTGTCAAATTCCTAACTTATTTAAGTTTTGTCTTATTTACTATGTAGTTGTTACTTGTTACATAATACATATATCTTACCAGAATATGGGTATGATGAGTAACCAAAAATAATAATACATATCTCTTATGTGTAGTAAGATCTTAGATTAAAAGTTCATTGGCTTTATCTAATTTCAAATCAAATGCTGGGAAACAACGCCAAAGAATATCCACCGTTGATTTAATAAATTAAACGGTTGGTAAAAAAAAAGGCGCGGGAACCTCTCGCCCCTTCTTCTCCTCCTCTTCTTCATTCCCTGAGCGAAGCATCGGCTCACCGGACCAGTACGCCTTCATCGACGAGTTTTGACGGATTCTGCAATCCGATGAGGCGCGCCCCCGTCGTGGACGGTTAGCCGGCGAGCCAGAACCTAACAACGACGACGAGGACTATGTCGGCGTCGAGTCCACGGAGACGCCCGAGGAGGCGGTCTATTTGGGGAGGGATACTGACGCAGGGTGTTACTCCGAGGTGGATTTGGCCGGTGGCGTGCTGGAATTCGTGCCGGTGGAAATTAGGGTTTCGAGAATTGGGGATTTGGGGGTTCCTTCAAATTCCGGTAAGATATCGCACTTTCCGTAAAAAAGATTGAAGATTTCGGATGCCAAAGTCGATTCAGGGGTTGAAAGAGGCAATTTGTGCGCGAATACGGCAGCCGAGAGGAGGATAAGCAAAGACGACATTAACAAGGTCAAGTTTTTCGGTGAGGAGAAGGACAGGGGCGGGCATGGGAGAGCGAGGCGGGCGTTGCTGGGGTGGATTATCGGGTGGAAAGGGAAGAACGTGGAGGAGGAAGTCGAGGAGGAGGAGGAGGAGGAGGAGGAGGAGGAGGAGGGGTTGTTGGGATGATGTTGGTTTGGACTTTGGAGGGGTTTAGTGTGTTGGGAAGCTGCTAAGAGAAAGGGAATGTCTTTCCCTTGCAGATGCAGAGGGTGTTGCTGCTTTGGGCTTCCGATCATTCTTTTTGTAATCATTTATTTCCTCGCTGGAATGCTCTTTCTAGTCTAGTGAATTCTGATGTACCGGAAATAACCAACTGTTGTACTTGGGTGTATTTTTCTTGTGAATGCAAATTGTATTTGAGCCTCCCTTCATATCTTTCAGAAGTGGGAGTGTTTATGTTGGAATGTAAGCTGCAATCTGCAGCTCTATTCATGGATGCTAGTTTGGACTTTGGAGGGGTTGAGTGTGTGGAAGCTGCCAGGTCATTTTCTAGGAGTTTTAGCACCATCGATAGTTTGAGTGGGCATTGGAAGGTTCTCCTCTCGATTGGTGAAATCGGAAAATGAGATGACCAAGGTCAACAAATCGGAACAGGTTAAAAATTCTAGGGAAGCAAGTCACCGGCATCACCATCGGTGCGACACATCACTAGTTATTGGTTCTGTTCGGGCCGGGTTTGGTGCTGCTATGGGCTTACGGTCTTCATATTGTAATCTTGTCGCTTGAATGCTCTTCTTGCACATTTGGCACTGATGTACTGGAACTAACTGTTGTACTTGGTGTAATTTGAGTGCAATAAAATATACCTTCCCAATAAAACCAAATTGCAGCAATGTTCATGGGTGTTTTTATTACTGCAGAATTTTGCAGATCTGCAGTCCTCTACTGCAATTCAACCTGCAGCTCAATTGTTAGTTGTCCAATTATCCTCGATGCTGTAGCATTCTCTCAACCTACCTATGTACAGTTAGATTAATCATGTGATTAGGTAGCCTTTAGTCTGCAGATATTATCAACTGGATGAACAAGACATGATGAACTTCTTCCTAATTCTAGGTTTGTAACAATATCTTCAGCAAAATTTAGATGGATGGCAATAAACTGTCGCCCCAACTAACTACGCAAGCAACGAACACCAACTCTTAATGGAAAAACATTATTATTCAGAGTTGGCTAATAATCAAAAAGTACAGATGGAACAGAGAAGAACACATTAGATCAGTAGTACCAATACTTTAGAAGATCAAGCTCATACATAATAGCATTCCTGACTGGTCTCTAGGATGGTGCAGAAACCATTTATTCTAAGAAACTACTTCTCTTAGCTATTGATCCAGAACGGAATTAACTAATGATTGAGATCTGGATTAAAAGGAACGCCCGTGGAAGGTAGCCATGCGCTGCCATCTAGAAAGTTATTCACCGTGTACTTTCGGGCTTCGGAAATGTTCGTAATCACCGCGAACCCTTTCCATGTCACTCTCTTGCTTGTATCCGCTCCCGGTCCCCGATTGTCATACTCCCGATACGAGACCGTATTACGTCGGTTGAGCTTGTCATTGCTCCAGTCCAGCCATCCTTGTGGGTCGATGTATGGCGGCAAGAAGGACTGCATCACCACAGTTGACGAGTAGTCGCCCCACGGCCTCCCCAAAAAGGTACGGACTCCCGAACTCTGCTGAAAATCTCGGGCAGCTGTGATCGTACAGTTATGCAACACTATTCCAGTTGGTTCTGACGGGATGTTCCGGTTCTGAGCCGTGATGACGTTGGTTTGTCCAGGCAATGGTTGGTATAAGTAGATCGCCGAGTTTTGGAGGACAACCTGAGCATCACCGAAGATGAAGTCGATTGTGCCGTAGACATGACACTCTCGGAAGAACTGTGATCCTTGCCTAACGTACAAACTGTCCTGGAAGCCGTCAATTTTACACCTGTAAAACGCCGCTTGACGAGCATCGACTAGCAAAGCTACGGCCTGGCTCATCTCACGTCCTGCGGTGTTTTTGAAGGAAAGACCTTGTGCGACAAAATGCTCTCCGAGAACCTCTGCAAAGAATAATGCGATGACAAATTAAAACCATGTTATAATAATCATTATTATCATTAATAAACTATTCTAAAACATAGATACTTACGAACTGTTGATGTGTCCGGTAGGCTATATCCGGATCTGTTGCTCTTGCTTCCACTGACTATGGTCAGTTCCATTCCGTCGCCAACAATTGAGATGTATGTTTTATTGCTAGGGACGATAAATGGACGGTAAAATCCGGCCTTCACTTTAATTGTGAACCGATTTTTACTGTTGGCAGGTGCAGCTCGGATTGCTTCGTCAATTTCTTTATAATTGCTTAATCCGTCGGGAGAAACAGTCAAATTGAATTGTGAAATCACACAATTCAACCTCATCAAAACCACCAATAGCATGACAAGCTTAGACATAGTTTTAAAGTGGACAGTATGAAGAGTTTTCATGTACATAGTTGAGTTCAGTTTTGCCTCTTATAATAAAACATATGAGCTTCTTTTGCTAAATGACATGGTTGGTAAAACTAATTAATGTGCACCAAAATTGATTAGACAATGAAGATCTTCATATCCAAATTTATGAGCAACTTGATGAACTAGTCCAAACCTGTAATTCCCTAATTAAGTAATTTATGGCCCCTGATGGACAAGTCTCTGCATGGAACAAAATTAGTTTATACAATTGGTTAGTTTTGGCTGAGCAAGCAACTCCGTAATAATCAGTAAGCTATTCCTACATTACCTATTAATTTTAAACTATGCTGTCTACCAGCTAAGTAATACATATGTATTTGGAACCCTTTCCCAAAGAGAGAAAAGTGAACATATGAGTTGTGGCGCCATTTGTGGCTCAAAAAATTGGAAGGTGAGTTGCTGATGGAAAATTGAGGTAGGGTGACAATAAAGTTTACAATGAATTAAATAGAATCGTATTCAAATTTTTTGATTTTCCTATGGAATTACTTTATCAACATTCACCACTTGATCTGGTAAGTGACAACTATAAATTCATAAAAATTCGCATGAGATATAACTCATTATTATGCAACTAACCATATAGATAGATTAGGAATTATTGAAAGGAAATTTGATTGATGAATAATTCTCCATATTGACAAATTTGATTTTAGGAATTTGAATTTATTTCATCCAAAGAAAAAATGTAACTCATTGGTCCCTGTACATAGCTAATTTAATTCTGTTTTTGCTCTCAAAATGAAAAAAGGCATTTTGCCGGATGCTACGTTGGTAAAACTAGAACAATCTGTCACCGAAATTGCCAGACCATCGAAGTATTTCCAACAATCTTTTATGGTAAAATTACAAAAAGTACTCTGTGATTTCACCGATTATCATTTGGGTACCATGTAGTTTTTGAACCATAAAACCGGTCCAACTTATTCCAATTTTCATCAATTGTAAATTCATTGACCCGGTTCACAATTTTTTGCAAAATGCTACGTTTTGTTGTCTAAATGAACTACCACCTCGCATTTACTTAGATTAGTCACAGGTGACATGATAACGTGAAATTACAAAAAATGATACCAAATTTGTTAATGATATTTCAAAACCCCCCATCTTCTTCTTCTTCTCTCTCTCCTCCTTTTGTCTCTATCTCACCATCTCTCTCCTCTCCTCTTCCTCTCTCACCATCAAGAAACACCACCGCATGGGCCCTAGAAGGTGACATCACCGCACGGGCCCCTCCTTTTCTAAGCTCTATCTCGTCGACAATGATAATCGTTGACGAGCCCTCCCCCACTGCGTGCTCGACTAGTTCGATTCCGTTTTTGATTCAGATCCATGAGGGCTTAGAAGATGGTTTTGAGTGGGTAAGAGGGAGTCCCGACTTCCAACCCGATCAGTTCCCAAATGATGACATCGAAGGTAAAACGGAGGTCTTGTGCCTTCCCGTTAGCGAGAAACACCAACACGCACCCCACGCCGTTGGAGGTGGGTCCAAGGCCAAGGAACATCTCGTTCCCGTCGGCAGCGCACCGCGCGTCCTCCTCCCTTCTGTTAGAGAGTACAGCAGCCCGCACATGGTACATTGGTGCCATTGCTTAAGTGTCCAAAGAGGCAAAGGGAGTGGATCCGATTGAACCCCACAAGGTTCTCCAATCGCGTCCACGGCTTCGGCATCTTCTTCATTCTCACTATCTCTCTCTTCCCTTCTTCACTGAACAGATATTCCAGATTGGTTGTTGATGTTTATTAGGGGTTTAAAATAAATATTTCTTCAATGAAAGGGGTATTGATTAGAGATGAAATAAAAAAAAGAGCTGTGGTAATCGTTTGGGAAAGAGACGAGAAGGATAGAGAGATAAAATAGATGAGAAGGAAGGATGTGAAGGGACAGAGCGGCGGTGGTCCTCGAAGTTGGAGGGTTTGTTGGTGGGGCCAGGTTTCTTCTTGCGACAGTCAGCTACGACGTTGTTGAGGGTCTTGCAATAGCTGAAGGAGGAGATGAGGTGCTTCGGGTAGAGAGAGAGGAGGAGGAGGAAAGAGAAAGGGGAAGAAGTTTTAAAAAATTACTAAAACATTCGGTACTAAAATTAATATTTGACCTACTGCCATGTCAACCCACGTGGACAGTCATTTCGGCAATGAAACAGTGTCGTTTCGTCAAAAACACGCAGACCGGAAATCGGGACCGGCCAGTGATAAAAATTGGAATAAGTTGGACCGGTTTCACGGTTCAAAAATTACATGGTACTCAAGTGATAATTGGTAAAATCACAGGATTATTTTTTGTACTTTTCTCATCTTTTATTGTAATCCGAACATCTTTTTCTTAGGATTGTGCGAATATAAATTTAATTGGACAAATTGTCCTAAGATCCCAATACTTTGACTATATACCAGTAGGGCTTTGCCTTTTCGAAATCTCTTCTTTAATCCTCCCAAGTTATAGATCTCTCAGATTTTTGGCATGGGTCCTGAAAATAACTGTGAAATGACCAAATTGCCCTCAGTAATAAAACAAACAAACAAAAAACTCTCTTCTCCTCCCCTCTCTCTTTCATCGTCTTCAACCCAATCCCAGGAACAACCAAACACTTCTCCTCCATCTTCTCATGAGAACTCAAAGAACAAAACTAATAACTCACGAGAACCCAGAAAATTAAACAGATCAAACTAATTCTCCAAAACAAATGAAATGTTCCTCTCCCTGGCTCATCGTCCACATCCTCCGGCCAGCTCGCGCCATGAAACTCGAAATCCCGTAGCCCACCGCCAAATCTCCTCCTCGCCGGATCTCCAAATCCCATGGGCGTACTCTCCTAGCTCAGCAGATTTTTGGGCAATGCTTTCTTGTTTTTATGTAAATGGGTAAGAGAACTCAGCAGATTAAAGTAACCGATTGCCTGAATTGCTTAGATATCGTTTTTATTATTAGGATGAATAGGTAAATTACAGTTAAAAAGGGTAACAGATATGAGTTTGGTTGCCAATCTTCCTTTTTTTTGTCGTTTAAGTTTGTATGATAGTTTTTAGGTATTTATTAAAATTTGGGATTTTTTTTCTCTCCCTTGGGTGAATTGGATCAGCCAAGAATGTTCAATTGGACGATTTAAACGGATTGTAAACAGTCCAATTACTTTCTGATTTTCATACAAAAATGAGCCAGATTTAACTCCGATTAACAATCTTATTTGCGGAGTCATTGGTCGACCATGGTTTTTTAAATATTTTTGACGACCACTAATTAATGACGTTAAATTTATTATAATATGTCAAATTAAAAGGAGTAATTTGGCTATCATAAAAATTACTCCTGTGAATTTTTTCTGACAATGGAATGGTGGGTTGGAACTCAAACCTATTTGCATTCTCTTTATATAGTTTGTTGCAATCCAAGGCCATTTATTTATTAATATTGCAAAGCAATATGATACATCTGGTTTATAAATAGAATTACAAGTTAATTAGCAACGGGAGGCGTTGGTGGAAATGGCACAAGCCCCAAGAAAAATGCAGAAATTCCAGCGACTTTACATAAGAGTTGATACGTGAGATTGTTCCTAGCAAACAAAGGTGATCGTTGAAGAGTGCTTGCGAGGGTTAAATTGTTAGATGGGCACTTGATTTATATAGGAATTCAAGAAAGACAGAGCAATAATCCTAATAGGTAAATATTTCAAGACTTGCCGTTATTTCTTATGATATATTAGGTAAATTCTAATTGAGTTGCCATTATTTCTTATGATATATTAGGTAATTTCTAATTGATTTGCCATTATTTCTTATGATATATTAGGTAAATTCTAATTGATTGTCCTTTGACTTTTTAATGTTGATGTTATGATAATATTATTGAAATCCGATATTAGAGCAAGAAATCTCAAGATTTGATTTTCTTGATTGATTTAGAATAAATAAAATAAGAAGGTAACAAAAGATGAAGTCTCCAGCATTTCAAATTAATAAGAGTAATTTTAGTTGATACATTTTTGCCAATAGTTGAATGTGTTATATGGAGCAACTGATATTGCATAAATAGCCGTATGTAAATAATACATTTATGCTTGTCATTATTTCATACTAGCATTTATGTTCTTCTGTTCTGTTTTAAAATCCGCAAAATATTTTGTTTATCTTTTTAAGTTATACATGAATAATATATTTTCTTACACATTTAGTTATACTAGATTCCATTTTTTATGTTTGTAAGACGCCATAGTCCTCGTCGTCGTGGTCAGGTTCTGGCTCGCCGGCGAACCGTCCCGGAAACCGGCAAAACTCGTTGATGAAGGCGTACCGGTCCGGTGAGCCCATGCTTCGCTCGGGGAAGGAAGAAGAGGAAGTAGAAGAGCAGAGGTTGTTTTTAAATGAAATTTTAATAATTCAGAGGTTCCCGCACTTTTTTTAATCGACCGTTTAATAAATTAAATCAACGGTGGATATTCAATAGAGTGTTGTTTCCCAGCATTTGACTTGAAAATTGGGAGTTGGCGCGTCTTAATAATATATTAACGCGAAGAAGAACCCCAATATTGTACATGTCTGCAAGGCAATCGCCATGAATGAATTTGGTATTGAATGTGTAAAGTGATCGAGGACCAACTTGGATAAGTAAAAATCATTAAATTAGCTTGGATAAGTATTCTCATTTTTCCTTCTTACTCGCGTCTTCTTATTCTTTTTTCTCTCCTCAGCATCATTATGGAAAACACTTTACATGACCTAATTTTTTTTTAGATCCTATTTTAAATCTTATTCTAAATCTTATTCTATTACATCAAAATGTTCATGTCGGAAATCGAACCCTGAACTTCTCAAACCCCTCCACACCCTTATGCCGTTGAAACAAATGTCACTTGGCTACAGGACCTAATCTTGTCTTCCATTCAAACAAAAGCAATATAATTCTGCTATTTGTAACTTGCTATTATTATTATTATTATTATTATTATTTTTGTAGTTTAGTATTTCTCAAAATACTCAAAATATTTCAAATTTCTCTTCGTGTGACAATTATTTATTTTTCGTTTGATATTGATGAGCTTGGGCCTGCATCACTTCATGGTCGACGGATAGATACTGTACAATAATGTAGAAAAGGGCGAATCATTCTTTATGTATAAAATATTTTTTTAAATTTAAGTACACATAGTCTAAATCCATCAACATCTGCTTCATCATCAGACGAAGGCTTAAGGAGCATTATGTTTGATAGCATGCTCATGTTGTGATTGGAAGCACTTCTATCTTTGGTAACTCGAACCTCTCATCTCATGCTTAGCATGCCAAATATGCCAAATATCCATCAACATGTGCTTCATCTACAAGCCTGATTATTCAACAACTTGATGGCAATGCATTGGTCAGACCGATTGCTGAAGAGATCGGAAATTGCTAGTCGCTCTAGTTGCTGTAAGTAGTTCCAATTTGTGTTGCTGTCAGAGAAGGAAGTATGATTCCCCTCCTCCAGTTGTCCTTTGTTTCCTATGAGATTCCTCACTTCATCCAAAGCTTTCTTCATGGAATATTGGATCTTTCGGAAGTTCGGACATAGCCCATGTCACTGCGGCCAAAGCTGCATCGACTCCTATGAAGAATATATCCTGAGATTTTATAGGCACAGAGGAGTTAGCTGAATATTACTTGCGACAAGGCCGAAATTCGGTTGAGAAATGCAAATAAGATTAGCAAACGAGTATAAGCATCCAAGAAGAAACGTAACTTATCACCCGCTAAAGAATTGAACTGATGTTTAAGCGATCGGGATATAGAAATGTTACATTGTTAGTATTATGAGTTTGTTTATAAAAAAAATGTATATAGCAAAAAAAAAATTCAAAATACTCCTAATATTACAAAATTTTCTCTGCATGGCCATTGTTTTATTTTTCGTTAAATATGGATGGGCCTTTGTCGACACTCAATCGAGACCCCAGATGGATCTGTGCCATAAGGCGTAGTCATCTCACGTACTCTTATGATCACGACGACGAATAGGTTTGTCACCGACGGCTGAATCCGAGACCGCTCAGCGATGATTGATAAACTTGGGCTCACTTCATGGACAGACATGGATAATGTAGAAAAAGTTGAAGCATTTTTATTCTTATGTATAAAACATTTCTTTATTTAAGTGGAAGTCCATCATTACTCCAAAACAGTACGCCTAGTCTAAAACCATAATTTCTCATCTCCCTTCAGCTTGTGCATCACCATCACACCAAGGCGTAGGGAGCATTACGATTGATAACATGCACATATTGTATTTGGAAGCACTTGTGTAAGAGTAAGGAGTAAGGACTCTGATAAACTTGCAAAGAAGACAAAATTTTGATGTAATCATTGACTTTAAAAAAAATGATATGATTGAATAAGTTTAGTTAATGATTTTGGGAATCATAATATTTTACTCTTGATCTCTGTTTTTTGAAACACGTATATTGTCTTATTTAGGACGTAAAGATTCGATTCTTATAGTGTACTTTAATCCTAATACGTCAATTTTTATTTTTGTTGTAACCTAATATGGAAACATATAAATACTTTTTTTCACATGTGATAGATTAAGAAATGTTTTAATTAGTTGTCGTTCTCGCAATCTTAATATCAAGATACAAATATAACAACTGTGTTAAATTGAGTGAAAGAATGTTATTATATTGATGATAAAGTGATTTACATGAGTATTTATATACAAAGTCACGCGGGAAGAGCAGAAGATGGGAGGACAGCAGGTGCTTGTCTTCGCATGGATGCTAGCTTTTGTAGTAGACGACAAGTCGTGGACGCTTTGGATTTTTCAAATCTTCGCGTGGATGCTAGGTTCCCTAACTTGTTTAAGTTAGATTATTTTCTATGTAGTTGTTACTTGTTACATATCTCGTAAATGTACCTCAGATTTTATATTAAAAATTAGTTCAAATAAATCAATTGAATATAGTATTTAATAGTGTAATAAGACGAGATTTAAGTAATTCGAATACAGATAAAATATTTTTTTTATTTACATATTTATTAATCATATTTTATTTTTATTATTTTTGAAAAAAAAACATAAACTTCTTTTATGTGATAAACTCTCTAAATTGATGATTTTTTTTTATCGATATTACTTTAAAATATTTTTAGTGTAATTAATTTTTAGTTCACTAACTAAGCCAAATTTGTTATTGATTCCCGGAGAGGGGCCATCTTTTCGCGTTATACGACCAAGAGGCGCCAACTCATAACTTTCAAATCAAATTCTTGGAAACGACACTTCAATGAATATCGACCGTTGATATAATTGAAAGGTTTATAAAAGAATGGCGGGAAACTCTCTCACAAAAGATATCGCCCCTTCTTCTCTTCTCTATAAAAAACAAATAAATAAACCCCTCAGTTCTTCTACTTCCTCTTTTTTTCCTTCCCTGACCGAAGCATGGGCTCACCGGACCGGAACCCATGGGGTCACCATTTCGCCGGCGAGCCGGAACCTAACGACGAGGACGAGGACTATGTCAGCGTCGAGTCCACTGAGACGCCCGAGGAGGCGGTCGATTTGGGAAGGGATACTGACGCAGGGTGTTACTCCGAGGCGGAACTGGCCGGGGGCGGGCTGGAACCCGTGCCAGTGGAAATTAGGGTTTCGAGAATTGGGGATTTGAGGGTTCCTTCAAATTCTGGGAAGACATCGCGCTCTCTGTCGAAACAATTGAAGATTCCGGATGTGGAAGTTGATTGAGGGTTTGCAAGAGGCAATTTTGCGCGCAGATACGGCAGCCGAGAGGAGGAAAAGCTTAGACGACGTCAACAAGTTTACATTTGTCGGTGGGGGGAAGGACGGGGACGGGGATGGGAAGAAAGTGGAGGAGGAGGAGAGCGGCCGTGTCAGAGGAGGAGACAATAGTGGGATTGCAAGGAAGGAGGAAGTCGAGGAGGAGGAGGAGGAAATCACACTGTGAGGTGTGTTGAAGATGCTTGCAGATGCACAGGGTTGTTGGGATGATGTTGGTTTGGAGGGGTTGAGTGTGTTGGGAAGCTGCCAAGTGAAAGGGAATGACTTTCCCTTGCAGATGCAGAGGGAGTTGCTGCTTTGGGCTTCCGATCATTCTTTTTGTAATCATTTGTTTCCTCGCTTGAATGCTCTTCTAGTGAATTCTGATGTACCGGAACCAACCAACTGGTGTACTCTGCATACTCGTGTCCCTTCATATGTATGAGAAGTTGGGAGGGTTTATGACGGAATTTAAGCTGCAATCTGCAGCTCTATTCGTGGATGCTGGTTTGGACTTTGGAGGGGTTGAGTGTATGGGAAGCTGCCAAGAGAAAGGGCATGCCAGGTCATTTTCTAGGAGTTTCAGCAACATCGATAGTTTGAGTAGGCATTGGAAGGTTCTCCTCTCGATTGGCGAAATCGGAAAATGAGATAACCAAGGTCAACAAATCGGAACAGGTTAAAAGTGCTAGGGAAGCAAGTCACCGGCATCACCATCGGTGCGACACATCACTAGTTGTTGGCTTTGTTCGGGCAGGGCTTGGTGCTGCTATGGGCTTACGGTCTTCATTGTAATCTTGTCGCTTGAATGCTCTTCTTGCGCATTTGGCACTGATGTACAGGAACCAACTATTGTACTTGGTGCAATAAAATATTCCTTCCCAATAAAACCAAATTGCAGCAATGTTCATGGGTGTTTTTATTACTGCAGAATTTTGCAGATCTGCAGTCCTCTACTGCAATTCAACCTGCAGCTCAATTGTTAGTTGTCCGATTATCCTCGATGCTGTAGCATTCTCTCAACCTACCTATGTACAGTTAGATTAATCATGTGATTAGGTAGCCTTTAGTCTGCAGATATTATCAATTGGATGAACATGCCAAGATGAACTTCTTCCTAATTCTAGTTTTGTAACAATATCTTCAGGAAAATTCTAGGTTTTTATTATAAGAAACTACTTTTCTTAGCTATTGATCGAGATGAGAATAAACTAGTGATAAAAAAAAAAAAGAATAAACGGAACGCCTGTGGAAGGTAGCCATGTGCTGCCATTTACATGAGTATTATAAACAAACTCATAATACTAACAATGTAACATTTCTATATCGTGATCGCTTAAACATCCGTTCAATTCGTCAGCGGATGATAAGTTACATTTCTTCTTGGATGCTTGTACTCGTTTGCTAATCTTGTTTGCATTTCTCAACCGAATTTCGGCCTTGTCGCAAGTAATATTCAGCTAACTCCTCTGTGCCTATAAATCTCAGGATATATTCTTCATAGGAGTCGATGCAGCTTTGGCCGCAGTGACATGAAGAAAGCTTTGGATGAAGTGAGGAATCTCATAGGAAACAAAGGACAACTGGGGAAGAGAAGAATCATACTCCCCTCTGACAGCAAATCAAAATCGAAACTACTTACAGCAACTAGAGCGACGAGCAATTTACGATCTCTTTAGGAATCGGTCTGACCAATGCATTGCCATCAAGTTGTAGAATAATCAAAGGACCGCAATCATAATTTATACATAGAGGAGGGACCGCAATCATAATTTATACATAGAGGAGGGACCTGAGAAGAAATTTCCAATCTATTCAAAGGAAAGACCGAAAGAGACACACCACTCCTATATTAGAATAACCGCTTTTGGAACCACAAGAAGAATGGAGTCGTCAAAAAAGAGAATGGAGTCGACGGAAACTGAAGAATGCTCGACGAAGGCGGCTAAGATCCCAAGAAGGGACGCGCCACCTCCTCTGCCAGAGGGCGCGTGGGACGAGTGGGGCGATGACGCCGTTTGTTTCGCGCTCCCAATCAGCGGCGAAGAAGGTTTGGGAATCTTCGCCATCAACCCCTTGACCTCCTCGGTATACCATGTCGTGGACTTCTGCAACGGGCCGGGGGTCGCGTAAAACGGGGCATGCGCCTTCTTTGGTTCCCGTGTCTATGTCGTTTCAGACACCGGATCCATGTGGTTCTGTGACATCGACGGTCCGTCGGCGCGTGAGTGGATGAAGGGCAAGAATTTGAATGGTACCCGCAACGGAAACCCTAACTCTAAGCTGTTTAATTCCCCAACGATGTTTACCTTCAATGGTAATCTCTATGTAGTTGATTTCTTAATCAGATATTATAACGTATCACCACCTAAACACTCGTTTCAGAAGCTTTCTAGGAATTTAGGGTGGCTATCTCTTAGTCCTCCTCCCCCTATCGGCCCCACCCGCTTTGAACCTCCGTCCGAACATCGTCTCGATTTTCTCGGTTTCGTCTGCACCCCGAGCAGGGTAATTTTTCATGTTTGTACAGCGCAGCGACACCTGCATTTTTCGGGTTTTAAAGGATCTTGTTGTTCATGTGGTGTCTTTCATGTGTGGACCAGGATCTATGGCTATGCTGCTGAAATCACACCTTGGCAGAATCCATTGCTCCTCCTCATGCCTCCTGAAAAGATTTGCAATTTGGACCTCTATAGTTACCGGCTGTTCTTCGATTTGGAAAAATTGGATGACGGTCTGCGTTTAAGGGTCTGGAGGCTCCTTCATGTCACTAACAGGATATTTTGTGCGGTTGCCTTCCTGCCACCTGCGACAAGTGAACCTGCTGATTTCGTTGTGTACTCTTTTGGAGTTATTGACCATGAGCCCTCGAAGGACTGCATGAATGGAGTTTTCATGACTGCAAAACTCATCTCTCGCACCTACCAACGCCTCTCTGGTTATCTGTTTCCTAATGGACCTCCCCGAGAGGTAATTTTCAGCTTTGCTTTTTTCTAAAGCTGTTTCTGCTGACATTGGTATCTCGAACATGGTATGATTTGTCATTTTTTCCTTGCCAGAAATAGCCTTGGATTTGAAAAGCTAATCGCATTTACTTGAACAGTCACCATATTGATTCTATAGCTTAGCACTACATGCAGTGCGAACCCTGCTGCAACCGCATGTACAATCTTTTGGAATTATACTTGTTATTAGGATTCCTCAGCCGCTTCAAATGGTGCGGGTTTCGCACATGCTTGGGAGAGGTCTTATAGATTTTTGAGTCATGAAAATGGTCTACATCTTCCACTGTCCCCATTACCTTTCAAATGAATTAGTAAAAAATGATATGCTTCAGATATATTTCTGTAATTGAAGAAGGTAGTTTATCCATTCCAGCTGGTTTGACTTGGAAACCTGGATCATCTTATGCCGTGTGATTGCGTCTTTCCCTGTGAGATGCTGGTGTCTCAGTATGGCACATTTTGCATTTCGCCTAATATCATAATAATTTACTTATCTTAAACCTTGTTGTCCTGTACTAGCATGAAGTATTCTGCCTTTTCGTGGCCTGAAGAACATGTTCCTGTCTTTCTTGCAGGATGAGTTGTTCAGCCTGCAAAATCATAACCAAGAGCTCTCATACCCTTTGTGTTTGCAACATTCTGAATATCCTCGTGCGAGGTAATCGCCATCTTTGCAAGAATTGCAAGAATGTCTATGGACAGAGAATAATTACCGAGTACTTGGATAAGCTGACGTGAGAAAGCAGACTAAACAATGCAATTAATCTTGGAGCTGACATGAAAAGTTTACAGAAGGCAATTATGGGATGCTTGTACAGACCGCATGTTATATGATAAGTAAACAGTTATGACTCTAGGAGTTATGCAACAGAGACCAATCGGCAGGAACAGATAAACTAGCTTCTCCAACAACAAAAAACTTTTCTGAAGCATACTAGTTTTTTTCTGAAAGGAAATGGGGACATTGAAAGATGTCAGGCCTGTTCGGCTGGGAAAGGGGTCGTAATCGCGTATATAATTCTGCAACGATTGTACATTTTCTTGCAGTAGAAGCAGAAACAGGCGAAGGGCAAGATAGCAATGCCAGAGCGAACCTGGCACCCTAGGCAGAGGAGTAAGCTATTCCCAAGGGGAGTGGAAGCTCTGTACCAGAGCTGAGTTCAGCAGTGATGGAGATGATTTCAGCACGCAAGGATGGAGCGCTGTATATCAATTCAAAAGTGATCACAGAGAAATTAGCAGATTTTGAGAAGGCGATCGCAAGGTAACGCCTCTGAGAAACTTCGACGAGGAGCAGGTTGTTGATATCATGCGGCAGCTTATCATTCAAGTCGGCCAAATTATGGTCGAGGTGTTCAAGGTCTAGCCCAGATAGGCCATAAGCACCGAGCTTACAACCAGGCATGGTTAGTAACAAGATATCGTCACTGAGCAGATGGGATCGACAAGAAAGACCGGATACATAAGCAGAGTTAATCCGAAACACAGAATCAATGCAGTCAAGGTTGATCCTAGTCCATTCCCCGACAAAGCCATGCTTGAGTGTGTAACACATGAAATGTTGTTTATGAAAGTCGGAATCATCCCGATAGCACGTCACAAAGTGTGTTGTAGAAA
>SOPF01023110.1:0-10915 GCA_012979155.1 Hypericum perforatum
TTTATTTTATGAGTCTTTCGTATTTGATTTGAGTAGTTGTGTTGAGTTTCGTTATGTTTTATATGTCTTTTAATGTTATGTCAAGAGGAGGAGACTTATTGGATTCTATGTGTTTTTGAAGGCGATCGCTCGTTGAGATGGAGTAAGGAGTTTGGGTGGCAAAAGCACGACCAAAAGAAGAAGTTTGCAGAAGAGCAGTGACCACTACATTTGTAGTGGTCGCTAGAGAATTGGAGCAGAAATTAGAGAACACTCGATACACCCGAGCACCATGTTTGTAGTTGTCACTACAGGGTGTGTAGCGACCACTACATTTGTAGCGGTCGCTATGACGGCCGAAAGTGCAGATGTAATTCCAGACTTCTCCACTAAAGGATGCAACCTTTACACCACTTTCCCACAACTTTTCCAGCTATTCTTGAAGCATTATTGCCACTATTGATTAAAGAAGTTAAAAGACTTGGTGGGAGTGGTTGGTGAAGATAAAAAGATGCATTATAATGTGGTTATATATGGGGGGGCAAAAGACTTGTAAGGGGGGTTGGATATTCTTAGCTACTTATCATTTGTGTAAAATACTTGGTTTGAAAGTACTCTTGGAGGAGGAAGAAGGCATCATCATTGAGACTAAGCCTTCTTCTCTATCTCTTTGTCTTGTTAATAATATGTTTTCATTATTCATTGTCTTCTGTTATATAATTATGTCTAGTGAGTAATTTTCCTTTGAGTATGATGCCTTAAATACGTAATTGATCTTGTGTATTGGGTTATGGTTTGATCATCATATGAAATAGTTGTTAATCGATAGGCTTAATGCATAGACTAGCCTGATCACCTAAGCTATGATCTAAATTGATGAGAGTGGACCGAAAGGTATTCGAATTAGTGGAAGAGTCGGTTAGCATATTCTTTGGGATTAATGAGCGAAAGCGTTCATTTCAAGAATGACCCCACGGGCACCTAAGTTGGTGGGCAACACATTCTTAGATATTTAAGAGGCGTCTTAATATCTTAAGTATACCCGTAGGAGGAATCGTCATAATCAAGGGTGATAGAAGTTTAGGTCCGGTCGATGAGCGAAAGCGTTGATCGGTAACTTAGATCTTTGTTAATCTTGGTTTTGTCATCCTGATGAGCGAAAGCGTTAGGAAGACGCATAAGGAAACTCCGGGTACTAGTTGGATCTTCATAAAACCATAACTTTAATATACATGGTCAATTCGTTAAGGTATCATACTCAGTTTGTTCCCATCGTTGCAACCTATTTTTACATTCTCGTCTAGATTACATCCAGCTGATTTATGTGTATTTTTGTTACTTATAATAGCAATTGAAACTCCCATTTAAAAATCGGTTACTCCAATTACACATCGATAATTGTTTAGATTTTGTACTTAATTCTCAGTTCAGAACCTTACTTATCCACTATACTATTTGCACGTGCATAGAATTCTTTAGCAATTTTGCGTACGTCACTAAGGTTGTTGGCTCTTTGAACACATTATGATACGAAAGCAACAATTCATGAATGCAATAATTCTCGCAATTGTTGCTGAAATTTAACTCCAAAAGTAGTACCCATCTCATCATCCAGCTGCAAAAGAAGTATTTTTAATAGAGATTTACTCTTCGCCTTTATGTTTATTCCAAGATATTAGTAGTAATTCCTGCCACTGGTTCTTGATCATTCCCTGATTGATTTCAATTGCTGTTAAGGCACTGAGTTCTACAAGTTCATCAGGTTTGTTGTTTCCATAACCCTTTAGAACACTCTCTCAACCCTTGTTTCGGATCGTAGCTTCAGCCAGATTTACGGTTACCAAACTTCTGGCATAGCCTGTCTATGAACATTTGTCAAAGCTCTGCTATTGATATCACCCCATCTTAAGTAGATAAACATCAGGGGTGTGGATGAGCAAGAAGGGCTGCAGGTTCTGAGAAAAATGAACCGAATTCATCGTGCATCACCCGCTGTATATATATTAATTTATGCTTGTGCGAATAATAGTTTGTTAGAAGCAAAACTGGTTGGTTTGAGAACAAACTAAACACGTTCGGTCGTTGATATTAGGTAATTTTATGATGATTATTTATTGATAGTTTACCTTTTCAATAATATGGTCTTTACGGAATTTTAAACTATTTTAAGGAGGTATATGTTATCGAGGATGTGTAGCCGTGTAGGTTATTAAACAGATCTCGTCTACACTTAGGATTATCACTCACCGACCAAATAAATCAAGTTACATCCATCTTTTCAAATATTATAATTTTTTTCAATTAATATTTAACACTATTATTTTTTAAAAGAATCGGAAGATTCGAAATTTCTTGAAGTTAATGTAAGCTTATGGTTATGGGATCACAATTTCCTTGGCGAATTGGGCTTTCGAATTTGGGCTGAATATAAGCTTAGGAAATCCGCTGGGCCTTTTTTATCTCAAACTAACCCAACGCTGTGAAACAAATCCCAAATCCCAATTCCAAATCCCAGATCCCAATTTGGGGTTTCAATTGCAGAGAACAAGCAAAGCCATGGAATCTCCTCCCAAGGTGATGTTCTCTTCTCTTTGCTCCCTTTCCCCTTAATTTCAATGCACCCTCTCCCGTTTCGTTGTGCACACTACAAGTCTGTCAAATTTGATGCTTGATAAATCCTAAAACATCCTTTGTAGGAATCCGAACATTGCAGTTCGGGATTTGACAGGACTATCAACCGATTACCAGACGATGTCATTGACAAAATCCTCACCAGCCTGCCAATTGTCGAAGCTGCAAAGGCTGCTGTCTTTTCGAAAAACTGGAATCGTGGATGGCGAAATATTTCTGAGCTGATATTAGATTCTTCCTTTGGCGAAAAGTTTGAAAAAGCGGGTCGTGCAAATCTGATGCTGGCTATATGCAGAATTCTGTTTCTTCACTCGGGAACGATTGATAAATTCACTCTCTCCATCCCCTGGCTGGAAAGCTGTGCTGAGATTAATCCGTTTGTTCAATTCTTGTCTGACAAGAAAGTTAAGCATCTCAGTATCAGGTTCTTCAATGGCGATGGGCACGTATTGCCTTCGTATCTGTTTTCATGTTTTCGGCTAAGCACTCTTGTGCTAGCTAAATGTGTACTCAACCTTCCTCGTAATTTTGGGGGATTCAGTGAGCTGACAAATCTTCGCCTCTTTGATGTTGATGTAACCAATGACTTTGGAATGTTCATTTCCAACTGTCCGCTACTTCAACAAGTAATGCTGCGGAATTGCAGCTTTAGAGATGTTTCTAGTATCAATATAATTGCTCCCAACTTGTGGACTTTCGACTGTTCCGGCTGCAACCTGTTCGTTTTTTTTGTTAGTGCACCTCTACTCAATCAACTGGTTGGTGTTAATATTGCTACTCTTCATCTGGTTGGTCATGATCTTGTTATTTCTTGATCTTGTTGGTGTTCATTAACTTGATCCATGTTCTTGTCATTGATGCAAGACCCTGGATCCCTGCAATTTATCAGGAGCATCGCCAAAGTGCCTACTGCAACTAAAAGACCTTGCAGTCTACCATGTTCAGGAGGTCTCATCTTTGGCTGGGTTGATCAGAAGATCGCCTAATATTGAAGGACTTACGATTTGTGTGAGTGGTTCCCATTCATTTTTTTCTTTTTACGTTGAACTTATCTTTGACTTTGGCTGCTCTTTCCTAAGTTTGCTCCCAAAGGAATCAATTTGTGGTGCTTGAGTCCCCATTCATTTTTTTTTTCATTGAACTCATCTAGGAATTCAGACACCTGGTGGATGACTAATGAGTCAGACCTTTAAATAGTGGCAGAGCTCGAACTTGAAACTTTTTAGTTAAAATAATACAACTAATTTCCACGCTGATTCAACTGATTTTTGGTTAGTGATTTATTATGTTGAAGTAAATGTTGTCCCAAAAATAACATATATTCTTCCATTTTCATTACAGATGCAGGAGAATGATGATACTGTAGAAGTTTTGGAACTCGAAGAATATTATTTCTCCTGCAACTATCTTCAGACAGTTAATTTATCTTTTTTGAACATTTCAAACGCAGCAATGGCATTTATCAAAGCTCTGTTATTGAAATCACCTCAACTTCAGGAGATGACTGTATGGGGCGGTGAGGTCACTTCTTTGATTGGCTTCATCAGATGCTCGCCTGGTCTTAAGAGACTTGAAATTCGGGTGAGTGATTTTTCTTTCCTAAATTTTTGCTCCTAAAGGAATCAAATATCAATATGAAGAGCTTGCATCTCAGACACCTACTGGGTCAGCTAATTAAGAGTCGACCATCGTATTTACGTTTGTGTAGTGGCAAAGCTCGTACTCTCTTGCGAGTTGATTTAAGTGAATGATGGTTCCAATTATCATGTTGAAGTACATACTGTTCCAAAAAATAACAAGCATTTTTCCAGGAGATTGATTATGCTGCGTGTGATTTAATAAATCAATACGAAGAGTATAATTTCCCCTGCAACAGACTTCAGACAGTGGGACTGCATCTTTTCAACGGTACGAATGCAGAAATGATGTTTGTCAAAGCTCTGTTATTGAAATCACCTCACCTCAAGGACATGACTATTCATGACGTGGATGAGAAAAAAGAGCTGCAGATTTTGAGGAAAATGATCGGATTTCGTCGTGCATCAGTAGATGTAGTTATCAAATTACATTTAAAACAGAGGATTTATTTTTAAGAACCAAAGTTGGTCGGTTTCAAAACAAATTAATCTAAAACGTCTTCTGTTGTGGATTTTTTTTGAAGTGGTGTTACTGTTCGGTAAAGTGGAACTGCGTACATGAATCACTCTTGTTCTTTTTTGATTAGACTGCTGTAAATTAAGTTGATTCATGTACTTGTCCTTGTTGCAAGATCTTGGAGGTTAGGGATCTGTCAAGGGAACCAAATTGTCTACAGAAAATGGAAGATCTTCATGTAAACTCCATTTGTCTAGTCAACTGGGAATATGTCTCTTTTTTTATTGGGTTTATCAGAAGCTCACCTAATCTTGAGCGATTTTCACCCAAGGTTGGTTGCAGCAATTTAAAAGAACAATGTTTTTGTCTTGAATGTAGATATGCCATTTGATGTTTTTACTTTTTTTATTTTGTTTGCGAATTCTAAGAAAAATAGTCCGATTTCAACGTGCATCAACAGTCGTAGATATTAATTACTGCGACCCAGAAGTGGCCCAAGTCCTATCTTAGAATGTAACTTTTATTGGAATGTTTAGGATGCTCTCTGATGTTGTCTGTCTGTTTCACATAAAATCCTTTTTATGTGGAGATCCGCTCCAGGCTCGATTAGGAAGTGGGTTGCCAAGTTAGCAGCAAGTACCCATTTTATGTAATATTTGTACGCATGTAATCTATATGAAGGAACCATATGGTAGGGGAGTTGTTGAACAGTCGAAGATTCTCTTTATGTGAAGTAAATGTAAGCATGAACGTAGTAATGCATCTATGTTAGTATTATTTTGGGGTGATAAACTGATAATCTATGTTAGTATTTGATGATTCATATTGTTGTGATCACCATACTTGATCCTGGCAATGCATGAAATCCTGTTCGTTTGTCGAGGACTAATAAGTTGGATTCACCGTTTCATCCGTTGCTTGGAATGAATATTGGAGGGTGTTCAGGTCCTTATATTGCTCGCCTGAGTTTTTTTTTTTTTTTTAAATCTTGAAGGGTGGCAAACTTTAAGATGCAAAAGTCTGCAGAGGGTGTTTTTGAACATGTTGGATGATGATGTGGGATCGTCATCTCAACCTTAACATATGAAAGGTTGAATGCCTAGGCAGAATTTGGACCCTCGTAAACAAGTTCACGACATTTGTTACTAGTGACTGGCTTCCATAAGAAAGGACTTATATGAGATCTTGTTGCGATGAATCTCAGAAAGCAGTACTGCAGTAATCAAGTATTTTGTATCTATTTTTGTTTATAAGTATTTTGGAACTATTCAGT
Source organism: Hypericum perforatum (assembly GCA_012979155.1). Lineage (NCBI taxonomy): Eukaryota > Viridiplantae > Streptophyta > Magnoliopsida > Malpighiales > Hypericaceae > Hypericum > Hypericum perforatum. The sequence continues at coordinate 5,978 of SOPF01023110.1, forward strand.
GGAGGATCTTTTGGAAAGATGTATTCATTAGGTTTTTATGTAAGACAGAAAACTTGAATCAAGGTTTAAACAAACACAGAGGTCCCTTCATTCTCTTTTCCTGTCTGGTTAATCTCATAATGTGACCTTGGTCAGGTTGCTGCATCTCGTGTCATATCAAAGTTTCAAGTGAAAGATGATTCAATCATTGAAGAAAGGGAAGACCATCCTTATATCAATCTGCATCTTTTCCAAATTTTATCAATTTGATTAGAATTGCTCCACAAAAGACTGAACGCTCCAAAATGTACAAATTCTATGTTTTTGATCCAATTTTCCTGATCGGTTACGACTCTTCATATCGGTTTTATTTTTGGTTATCGGCTTGAGAAGGTTACATAAACATCCTAGAATCATTCCATCATCTTTTATCTTACAGATTTCATTCTACATATATTTTTGTTTTTGTTTATGAGACAAAATAATTTAAGTTGATGTTGATTTGAGGAAGTAGATCTAAGATTTTGGTTGCCAGTATCATGCTTTACCAATCTAATTTTCTTTGTTCTTATCGTCGTTCGTGAAATCTTTTTTTTTTTGGGGGAATTTACTCTTCAACCAATTAGTCACTCGGTTCGGTTCTTAATTGGTAGGTGTAGATGATAATTAAACTATAGATAACATGAATTTGGCGAGCAACGATGATAACCTAATTGGTTAATTATACATAAATTAAACTAGTTTGAGTATGATTGTTACAACTAGGAAAACTCGTTATTTGTACTATTATTTTTCCGAATTAAATATCCGGTCGATATTTTGTTAATTTGTTAGAGTGCTTAGGGTTCTTAAAAACGACTCGGAGGTTGATCTGGAATTAGGTTCGATATCCGGATCAACCGGTCCGATCGACCCAGTCGCTAGTCAGACCAAATTCTTTTTTCTTTCTATTTTTTGTATTTTTTTGAATATATATAGGTATATAAGTAAATAATTTATGAAAATAAATTAATAATAACATAGTAGATTAAAAAATAACATATAAACATACCAATTTTTATAAAATATACCAAATAATGTATCCAAAGAAAAGAGTTTTCTCAAATCAAAGATATAATTATTTGAAAAATAAATATTTTTCAGTTGAACTGTCCAATCAAGCCAAATTTTCAAGGCGAACTGTCTGATTCGACCGGAATTCAGGTGGTTGCAATGTAGTCATTTTTTTTAAAAAAGGGGACGGTATGGAAGACGATCGGACCGCGTTTTTTAAATCCTTGGATATGCTTGCTTCCTTGGGCCGAAGATATGGTTGGGAAATGCGCTGGGCCTTTTTAATCTCCAACCTCACTCACCCGCTGTAATTTTCTCAAATTAACCCAACGGTGCAAATTCCCAAATTCCAGTTTAGGGTTTCATTTGCAAAGAGCTCCAATGAAGAAACCCAAGGTACTCTTCTCCTCCCTTCTCTTTGCTCCGCTTCCCTACATTTCGCGAGGTTTTAATAATGTTCAACTCTAAAACACAAAACGCTTCAAGTGTTTAGATTGTACAATGAGAGTTGGTCCAATTGATAAGAGACTCGGATTTTCGGTCCAAGTGTTTAGTTGTTGATGTTGAAGCTCGGAGATGTGTGTGGTTTTTGGTCTTTAGAGTCAGTAGGAGACAATCGAAAAAAAGGTTACCTTGTTGTGTCTGTCAAATATGATGCTTGATGCAACTCACAACATCTTTTGCAGGAATCGGAACAATGTCGTATCAACCAACTACCGGACAATGTCATTAACAGAATCCTCTTTTTCTTGCCAATTGAGGAAGCTGCGAAGACTGCTGTCTTGTCGAGAAACTGGGAACGTGGATGGACTAATCTTTCTACATTGGACTTTGATTATTCCTTTGGCAAAAAGTTTGAGAAAGCTGGTCGCGCAAATCTGATGCTGGCTATATCCCGGATTCTGTTTCTTCACGTGGGAGCGTTAGATAAATTTATTCTCTCCATCCCCTGGCTTGAAAGCTGTGCTGAGATTAACCCGCTGATTCGATTTTTGTCTGACAAGAAAATTAAGTATCTCGAAATCCGTTTCAAAAAGGGCGACTTCCACATATTGCCTTCGTATCTATTTTCATGTTCTCAGCTACATTATCTTATACTGGCTGGATGTGTGTTCAACCCTCCTCCTACTTTTGGCGGTTTCAGTCAGCTGATGTGTCTACGCTTAAAGAAAGTTCGTATAAACAATGACTTCTTTGGAAAGTTCATTTCCAACTGTCCGGCACTTTTAGAATTAAGGCTGAAATACTGCAGCTTTAGTGAAGTTTCTAGCATCAATATCATTGCTCCAAACCTGAAATCTTTTTGTTATGAGGGTTGCAAGCCGTTAATTTGCTTTGTTAGCGCGCCTCTACTCTTTCAACTGGAATTTGTTTACTATGGCTACGAATACAAGTCTGGTAGACTTGTGAACTGTAATAGACTAAAGAAGATGCATTTGAATGAATTTCACAGTGGTATACCAAATTTGAGGAATCTGTGCTTGGACCACTCCTTTTTTAAGGTAAAGTTGAAGTATGCACCTGCATTGTTTTTTTTTTTAATCTGGCTGCTGCTCATTAAGTTGATTCATGTACTTTCTTGTTGCAAGATGGTGGAGGTCAACGATCTGCCAGGTCAACCAAGTCAACCTCCAAAGTGTCTACAGCAAGTGAAAGAGCTTCATGTGCTCTTAATTTATTTATCTGACTTGGAAGATGTCTCTTCTTTGCTTGGGTTAATCAGAAGATCACCTAATCTTGAGCGATTTTCAGCTCAGGTCAGTGGTAGGGGTTATCTGGTTAGCTCGAGCCCTGTAACAGTATGTTGGAATTATATTGTTGCATCTTTTTTTTTTTTGCAGATAAGGAAGAGTCGTATTGTGGGCCATGTGGCAAATGGTTTCTTCAATATTTTGGAACCTGATCAATATGACATCTCCTGCAACAAACTCCAGACAGTGGAATTGTTTGATTTCGATGGTACAAATCCTGAAATGGAGTTTGTCAAGTTTCTCCTATCAAAGTCACCTCAACTTAAGACGATGACTATTCATCAAGCTACGAAGGATGACCAGAAATTGTTGCAAATTTTAAAGAAAATGATCCAGTTTCAGCGTGCATCGGCAGTTGTAAATATTAATTTCTGTGAACCAGAAGTGTCCCCGGTCTAATCTTAGAATGTTACTTTTGATTGGAATGTTTAAGATGCTCTCTGATGATTTCTGTACGTTCTACACCTAAACGTCATGCGTTTTAGTGATTTTCCTTCTACAAACGTTATGTGTTTTGTGCCTTTAATCCAACTAGTCAGGTTGTATGGTTTCGTTTGCACAAGGAGCGGCTCCATATTGATGATGAAATCTTGGAGTCCAAGATACGCCAAAGAATTGAACAATTTAAGTCACTCCTGAACAACGCGGCGTAGAATAGGTTGAGTAAGAAACTCTATGTTGCAACAATCTCCTTGAAAATTGCTCTATTTCGTTATTTGTACTATTATAATCAGTCGTTATTTTGTCAATTTGGTTTCGGCAATGAATTATTATGTCCAAGCTATCCACCGGGAAGGGATCACAAGGATTATGTCCGAAGTGAATGGATTGCATACCATTTGGACTTAAGGAGTTGATAACGGCAAGTCCCGGTTCTTAAAAAGATAACTCCGGTCATAAAATTGACATGTCATGTTATTGATATCAAACCTGTGTTTACGATAACGACATGTCTCAAGTTTTCGATACAGACATGTCGATGATCCTCAATCGTGAGCTCTGATGTTTTTCATTTTAGTCCACATATTTTAGTATTTTTACAAAAAAACCACCACATGTCTTTCACCCTTAAATCATTCGGAATGGGCTTCCTCCTCCGGACCCAATCCAACCCCCAATTTTCCTTTGCGAGGATAGGCTTGCTTCTTTGGGCCGAATTTATAAATTGGGAAATGCGGCTGGGGCCTTTTCGATCTTCACTCTCTTTCGTAAGACCGACGATCGCCAGCCAGTTCACTCTCCTTCGTTGCAAATTCCATAAATAATAATTTAGGGTTTCATTTGCAGAGAGTAACTAGTAGCCAAGTATCTCCAATGAAGAAACCCAGGGTGCCCTTCTCCTCTCATTTTGTTTTTTTCCTGTTTCCTAGGCACTTTTCGAGATATGATTTTTGTTGTTGTTGTTGTTGATGCAATTGCAATGTTATTTGCAGGAATCCGAACATTGCTGTTCGGGAACCGACAGGATCAGCCAACTACCAGACAATGTCATTGACAAAATCCTCACCAGCATGACAATCGTCGAAGCCGCAACGACCTCTATCTTGTCGAGAAAATGGTATCGTGCGTGGAAAAATGTTTCTACGCTCGTATTCGATTCTTCATTTGGCGATAAGTTTGTGATAGGTGGTCGCCGGTGTTTGATGTTGGGTATATACCGAACTCTGTTTCTTCACTTGGGAACGATAGATAGATTCACTCTCTCCATCCCTTGGCTGGAAGGTTGCGCGGAGATTAATCCGCTGTTGCAATGCTTGTCTGGAAAGAAAGTTAAGCATATCAAAATGCACCTCATGTGTGAAGACTTGCACTTATTGCCTTTGTATCTGTTTTCGTGTTTCCAGCTAATCACTCTTGACCTAGATGGATTTGTATTCAGACCTCCTCATAGTTTCGGGGGATTCAGTCAGTTGATGACTCTTGTCTTAAAGGCAGTTATTATAATCAATGACTTTGGAATTTTCATTTCCAAATGTCCGCTACTCCAACAATTGAAGCTGCTGGACTGCACCTTTGAAGAAGTTTCTAGCATCAACATTATCGCTCCCAACCTGCAGACCTTCCTCTACGAGGGCCGCGAGTTCTTCATTTGCTTTGTTAGTGCCCCTCGACTTGATCAACTGGAATTTTTTGAGCCCGACTACAATTGCAAGGG
>SOPF01023113.1:0-13079 GCA_012979155.1 Hypericum perforatum
TTTTTGTAATCACCCTTTATTTTATTTTGAATCACATATATAACGAGTTTGATTCCACACCTTAATCTTTCGTTACGTCTTTGATTTTATTTTGTAATCTTTTGTCTTTTGTTACTAATAATATCTCTACGTATAGACTTATGTAGATCGAATCGGTACATAACTAGGAACCTTATTCAGTTATTCAGTTTGAATTAGTGTAAAATGATAATCGTTTAATAGTATATATATATATATATATGCCGATCTCTGTAAGTTTGAATAATTTTTTTAAGATGAGTTATGTTTAATTACAGGTGCAAGAACAGAGAACTTAAAATGAGATTTCTACAGCTCAGAGGGTAATTTTAATTTCTAGTTTATCTTACTTACACTTCTACACATGAATAATTAAGGAGGAGACAAGATCGTGAATTTGCCGCCTTTTCTTATGTTATCCCCTTAACGAGCATCAAATTTCAATTTTAGTTGTAACTTTCTTTCTTTATATGTCGTGTTGATTTTCAAGGTAATTAGTTACATAGTTTTGGTGAGATTGAAATTATTCTAAAGTGATATCGGTAGGACCGAAGAAATATATTAATTAACAGAGATTATCAGATAAAAGAAATTTATATTTAAAAAATTGAAATAAAAAATTTGAATAATAAATGCATAAATAATTGAAAAATTATTTTATTTATATTTAAATTACATAAATTTTGACTTATAATATTTTTTAAATGCTATATTTGTTTGAAATATCTTTTTTACAACAAGATGTCGATCAGAAAAATTATTTGAATACAATTGAGAACATAAATGATGATGTGAAATTTGTCAAACAAGGAAGTCTAACAAAAAATAATATCTTAAATTTTTTTTGAATTTGTAAAATATATATAAATATATATATTTATTAAAAAAAAATATTATTTTATGCAAAAATTGAGATCAATATTTACCACTTCCTAAATAATTATTAATTAATTACGATAAAAAATTTATCACATTTTCAAAGAGATTTTTTTTAAGTTTAGAGAAATTATTATTTTAGAATATATTACTTTAAAAATATTTTACTCTATTAAAATTATCATTTTGTATTCAGCATGTGATAGTTTGTCCCATGTGTGTTTTTATATTAAAATATTCGTATCTAATCCAATATTTTACAATTATACGTAGATAGATTTTCCACACTTATAAAATTATCATTCATTTAGCCGTATAATTAATTTAATTTACTTAAAATCAGCGATATGTTTTTTTCCTGGAGGGAGTTGGAAATCGTTGTTAACATATACAATAACACTTGAGAACAACAAAAGATTTAAGCTTACAAAGTAAATTAACTCTTCAAAATTGTTGAAACCATATTTTGCTGCGGATCAGTTTTTTTTTTTCCTCCATTCGAAGAATCAAGCGGAAAACTTTTTCTTTAAATTTTAAATTTTGGGCCTAACCAATTAATTATGATTCCTGACAGAATCCAACATATTGCAGCATTCAAAGAACTCGAATTCCAGAACAAACGTTCGGCCTAGAGAGAGAGACCAGAATTATGGCCGTGGCACTTAAGAAGGAATTCTCCCAACTAGAAAGTAACTTCTAAGACTCACAAAGCTCTGCACCCAACCAATATTTTAAGTCAAAACATTATAAAACAGTCCACCGAGAATCCGAGTTTTTATTTAGATGATTGTGCAACACCTCATACTGATAACAAGTATTATTATTCGCTTCAAAAGAAAGATCCTCTCTCTCTCGAAGTCACGAGAAATTACGACCATCAATCTCAGTAGAACTCTCTCGCCCTAAAATTCGACTAATAATGCTACATTCAAACAATTCCAAGTCCAGAACAAACGTTTGGCCTAGACACAAACCTGAACTCTGGCCGCGCGCACAAAGCAAATTGTGAGGCTCGCATGTTCTGGGAACCTCCAACCAATATTTTAAGTCAAAACATCTTTAGATATTCCTCAGAAAAAGAACTCTATTATTGACAACGACTTCAAAAGACGCTACAACAGATTTTACACCTTTCTTTTTTTTTTTGATGATATTTTACACCTTTCTTTTGAGGGTACACAATCTGCATTTATTGATTTGGAAAGCAATAGTTATTATTCCAAGCATCCGACTTTAAATTATATATATCAGATATTTGGGACCACGGTGTTAAAAAGTCTTGAATTCGACAAGTTCCATACTCCAGAAAACACAAAGACAGAGACATACCAGATAAACATGATTAAGGACGATAATTTACGAGATCGAATGTTTGATTTTACCGGCATTCAGAGAATGTCCATCATAGTTCCACAAAGACAACTTAGCATTAAAGCATCACTCCTCCGGATCGATTCTCCAGAGCCTTTTTTACATGCTTCGAAACAAACAGTTTGTTGATTTATTTACAGGGCCGTCGTTGATCATTCCTGGCCGAACAGGTCAGTGAGCGGAACCAGGGATAAAGCTCGGAGCACGATGTGCTTGTACGGCGCACGCACAGTGCACAGATGTCAAGTTCAGACAGCCGCTCATAACGAGAGAATGCCTGCCCGAGCAAGTGTGAAGTGCAGGAAATGAGTCGCATAGTGCCTGAACTGCAGGGGGAGTGAGCGCTGTGCATTGGCTGATGTTGAGACTCCTCAGTCCTTCCTCGTCCTGCCTGCCTTTCATCGACTCCCACATTGTCGGTTTGCTCTTTACCAGGCAGTTGACCAGCGAGTATATTGCTCTATCTGTGATGTTACGGCAATAGTACAAGCCAAGGGACTTCAGATGTGGACACTTGTTAGCCAGAGAGATCACACTGTCATCTGCAATAAAGTAAGCAAATCTAAAACTTAATATTGACCAAGTTCATGAGTTGGATATTGGCAAACACACTAGTCAGAAGAACGTACATGAAGTCTCAGGAACCACGCGAGAAGGTAAATGTCTACCAGACAAGAGATTACCTGTGATGCAGACACAGCCACATAAGTCGAGGGTTCTGAGGTCAGGACAACCATCAGCCAAGCTCATCACGCCAATATCACCTACATTCTCGCACCATCCAAGGTTCAAGGACTGCAACTCATGGCAGTTACTACCTATAGCCTGTATCGAGAATGGAATATAAATTACATAAATTTAATATTAAAACACTAACTAGAAATAGGAAAGGGAGGTCTCCAAACCTGCAAGGCACGGTCCGTTGCAGCTTTCACACAACCACAGAGATTCAAAATTTTCAATTTGCGGCAAAATGCAGTCAGATACACCAGAGCAACATCACTGAATGAAGTACACCCGCTTATGTTGAGTTTCACGAGGTTCGGGCAACCATGAGCTAATGCATACAAGGAACGATCGCTTAGCTTGAAGCTTTTGCTGAGGTCCAGATCCTGGAGATCATGACATGATCTTGCAATTGTCTGGACTGCATCGTCTTCAAGCTGCGGTTTATCTTGACGCAATACCAGTGTCTGCAGTTTTGTAAATTTCGGAGCAAGAGATAAAACCAATTCATTCATGTTGTTTTTGCACCTGAAACCAGAGCATATCACTTCAGAATAAGCAGCATAAAAGCACAAGGATGCTGAAGTCAATGATCGGTCCCAAGGAGATGGTCCCGGTTTTGGAGCCGGTCTCAAAAGGTATCAACCTTCATTAATTATCAAAGCAACATGATTGCAAACCACAAGTCAATGATCAAGGAACACGGGAACAAATGCAAGACCGAGCGACACCGCGAGACTCAGACAGAGTAAGGCCATACCAAGAGAAACAGAGGTGGGTAAGGCCCAAACAGATGGCATCCCTCCAACCACTGCAAACCCCAGAAGCCACAATCTTGGTCTGATCGTCAACAAGCGAAAGGATCCTTAGCAAGAGCTCCATCGGAATATCCTTCCACTCTGTGATCACCAAACCCTCCATCTTCCCCACACCCTCACCACCACCACCTCTGTGAAGCATCACTAGCTGCTCAAAGCACTTGTTCAACTCCTCACTCCTCATCTTGGCCTCTCCCAATGAAAAAAAAAAGAGTAGCTTGGTCCTGACAGAAATCAGACAGAAAAAGTTGGAAGGTAAAAAAAAAAAAAAAGACAAGACCCAGATAACCAAAACTAAAAAACCCCCCAACTGGGTATATATCAATCCAACAAAAAACCAAAACCCTCAAAGACTTCACCTTTAAAGGTCTAAACAACTAGAGGCAACTCCATAAAATCTTTAACAGTATCCACAAATTAGAAAGGCAAAAAAAAAAAGACAAAAACGCCAACGGGTATGCAAAAAAATACACAGATTTTATCTTAATCGAGAGACGAAAGATACCCAGTTCGTAAAATTGCATGTAGAGAGAGAGAGAAGTACCTTTCTGTGTTTCTGGGGTTGAAGCGGTGGGAGCTGTTTCTAGGCTTCGGAGACTTGTGAGTTTTTATTGAAGAGGAAAGGGACGGAGGAAACGTAAGGGGTTGAAGAAGTGAAGGACGCGTGTGGTGCCACGTATTAGCTGTCTATTGGTCACAGTGGGGTCCATTTTTTTTTCCTGGAGAATTTTTAGATAACTGTTACAATATTTAATATATAATTATATTAAATATTTATTGAAATTTATTTTTAAAATTAGTTAGTTTATAATGTTCAATCAAATGGTATAAGCTTGTTTAGAACCATTTGTTATTTAATTCACTGAGTGAAATAATACAAATTTAACTAAGATATGATCTTTCAAATTAATTTTCATAACATGTATTTGATACTATTGTATTTTTTATAGCTCGAATTCAAAACATAACTGAAAAAACTATAAGAGAAATCCCACTCCGAAAATCAACGGACAAGAGGAAAAGGGATATGCATTGAGAAAGAGAGGTCGTAAAGAGTGGTGGTGCGCAGAATGTTCGGTCTGTCTAAAATCGAAGCCGCTCCTTCGGGAGAAAAAGTCCGTAGTTTTAAAACCAAATTTTGGTACGACCTGGATTTTGTTCATTTTCTAAGTTGTTCGGTTTGATCGGTTTAATTATTGGTTCGACCAAATATTTTTAAAATCTATATTAGAATAGTTTAATAACGAAAACATAGAGATATATGTATAACGCAGTCTCTTTTCCGTTCCCAATGTTCCCACCGCCCAATGTGTACCTCTTTGTCCATGTAAATTTCACTTTCCTATGGCATATCAACTTTTCTAAGCTACTTTTTCCAACTTTTGATTTTTCCACTTCCATGAGCCATGTATCGTATTTCAACCATAATAAGTTTTCTTCCACTTTCTCTTCTCCTGTCATTATTTTTTCACCTTTTCCAACGTTCTCAACTCTTTCTTTTTTCATATATCCATTATTTTTCTATTCAAGCAACTAACAAGATGAAGAAAAAATAAAACTCAGACGAAGGAAGGAGAGATCTATTTGAGGAGGTCGAAGGCAAGAGGACGATTATCGAGTTGACTAGAGATATGATTTTCACACAGAGTACAAAATTTAGGGTTCTTCAACTGATTCGAAACTAAGAAACTTTATTTTGTTCGGGTGAAATTTTGTTTTCTTTGGACGAAACCTTGTTTTTATTTGCAATTTCAGGTCAACTAAGTGCAAATTATAGCTTTTTTCAAGAAGTTCCAGAACCAACGTTTTTTGGTCAGAATGAGAATAAAAAACAGATGGTCGAAAAAAAAATGGATGGGTCAACTGCTCTCGGTTTTTCTCAAAAAACAAGCCACTACAATGAGTGATTTATGGTTTGATCGGTCAGATCATTGATCAAACCATTTTTAAAAAAATTATGAGAAAACCCAATGGTATCCTTTGTGCATTACAGCTCATCACTTCAAATTCTATCATTTCCGTTACGGAATTGGGTAACGTATTCAAGAATTTTTAGATAAAAATAATTATAGTTATGTTAATCTCTAACATATCTTCAGTAATAGTGTTTTATGGTGTGGCTTTTTTTATAAGAGAAGGTATAGTGTCCTTTGCTATGGTTCTTGATTTCATAAAAAAAATTAAAAAGGTAAAAAATATGGCACGTAAGTGAAATATCGTAGATTTTTTTATTTATCTGGCATCCATTGAACAAATATTAAGAGTAAAATTGGAAGCATTTTTATAAAGAGAGGATAAAGTGTCTATAACATTTTATTAATGATCTAGCGGGTAAAATATTTTACGTAAGAGTAAACTAACCCTTTCATATATCCAAATACATTTGAACATGGCAAAAAAAATCTGTCGATCACGATATAATCGAATTTGATCGTTAACACATTCTTAGATAAAAAGATCAGCCACACGTGTATGTCCTTCCTTTCAAATGCACTAAACATGAATATCTCTCGCTCACAATCAACCAAATTCCGGAACACGGTAACAGATGACAATGGATTATACTTCATTTTTAAGAGTACAGAGGTTCAAATCCACCCCTGATAAATAGGGAAAAATTTTGTTTGAAAATAAAAAAAATTCGAAACGCTCTAAAGTCTCAAAAATTTAAAACCAATATACTAGACTTAAAACTCCCGACTTGAGATGGTGTGGGCCACTCGCGATAAGCAGCTCTATGAAGCATAATCTTCGTTCAGCGAACTTCCCAACTGGCAAAAAGCACAATCTACGTGACGAGGAACCACTTTGTTGAGTTGTCTAGTCACATTTTCACCAAAATAATGCAGTTTTTCGGGCTTATGTTACCGATTCCAAAATTGTTGACAATATATCCTATCAAATGCCTGTTGTCGCTTCCAATAAGCATATCTTCTCCATTGAGGGAGACATCAAAAACTTCCCCTACCAGCTCAAATTGTCGTGCACACTTATGATTGTTTTTATTAAATAGATATAAACTATTGAATTTACCAACGAATACTTTGATTAATCTTCAAACTAAAATAAGAATTGCGAGTTCAAGCCCTTATAGAGAATTAAATATTACAAGAATTTTGTAACTTCTCAAAAATATTATTCTATTTAATTCATTATTTAACTCAATAATTATAAGCGTATCATGTGTATCAACCAAAATGTAAGATTGGACTCTGAATTAAGTACTGCTTTTCGTCCATGTACATTCTCTCGCTATCCCAAAAAAAAATGCAACCATGGCCGATGGGATGTGGTAATACATATAATATTCACATGCATGATAATCTTGTTTATCAACTTGTACGATTTAGGTTTTCCATTATTCCTAGTGAGTAGGGCATAATTATTTTTTGGTAAGTTGATTGATGTCCATCTTTCATGATCAAGTCGCCTCATACAAAGATCCATTGTCGTTACTGGACTGTCTTTTTCTCCGGTGATGTAATTTATCTTCTAGGATAAATAATAGGGGGCAACTTTCGGCGTCTAAAATTCAAATTGTAAATTATTATGCTTTAGTTGTAATAGCCCATACAACCCAAAATCTTAACAGGTTTACAAATTTTTTGCACATAGAAACATACTCACAAATATTGTTGCAACTGGAAATATGATAATATTAAAGCAATCTTCTTTTAAAGGCAAATCTTTTACACCTAGTTATACTTGCTATACTTAAACCATATTTTTTTTTGGTGAAATTACGATATGTTTGTGCTATTTGGCCAAATGATCGTTGGCATATCATGATATTTTACCAAATGGAGTTTATTAGATTTAAATTTGTACGGATTTTGGTTTTATCAATATGTGATAAATTGTTAGGTGTGCTATGGCAACAATAATAACAAAATTAATGTTATATTATAATTTTTATATCCATTGTAAAATCTCAATACAATGAGTACCTGAATTTTATGAAGTTCAAAATAAGTTGACCGCAAAGTAATATTCTTAACAACATTTCTGCATGTATTTCAATATGAGGTGTTGAATCTCGTTGGATGATGAATTTTCAGTTTTTGATTTGTCAAATTTATTTTTAAAATTTTTGGTTAAATAGACAAAATTAAACGCCCTGTTTTTCACAACATTTTGTTATGGATAAATTACTCTCAGGCCCTTGAGTTTTGTACGAATTTGTGTTAGGGTCCATGTATAATTTGAATTAGATATAGGGCTCCTGCATTTATATGAAATATTGTTATTAGGTCCCTGGCTGGCATCATCAATTCTTTTTTTTTTAATCATAGAATTGACCAAAATACCCTTAAGCCAAAAATAAAAAAACCCTTCTTCTTCATCTTCCCAATCATCCTGTTCTTCATCTTCAACCTTAAACACCAAGAATATTATATCCAAAAAATAAAAAAAAAATCTCAAATTATAAATCTCGTAAACAAATCTCCCAAGAATTACAAATCTCCTATGGTCGTTTCCTTTTCTTTCCAGAATCTACGGTTCCAATCCTTTTAAACGATTCAGATTAGAAGACGACCCTTCAATTCCTTCTCGTAGGGTTCCATTGATTCAACGTCTCCTTCACCAATGGAAATGTTCTCTGCCGTCTCCTTCAATTCAATGTCGAGCACCCTCTTCTCGAACGATAGGTTTGGGAATGACTCCCTCAGAACCAGCCCAGACGAGCCCCGAAGCTACTCCTAGGTGAAGCACAACTTGAGCAGGCGAAGGTCGGTAAGCAGGCACTCGATCTCCACTTCTCAGGTCTTCCTAATAGTCGTGCTCTACCTCTCGATTGAAATCCAGAAACCCTAATTTAGGAAAAGGGGGAAGTGATCAAAGAGGGGAAGAATAATGGGGGGAGGTACCTTCCCGTTGGATTAGTAAAATAGGGAGGGTTGGTTGCTTCTTCTCGTGAGAATTTGGGGAAATGATCTTGCTGGTCGAAAATGAGAAATGGAAGTTGAATTGTGAACCGGGAGAGAAATTGCTACTGGGTTCGTGGTATTTCTCTGGCGTAGGTCTATTGTCGGAGCTTAGGTCCGGTGGTAGCAAGCTTGTGCCAGGTAATTTGACGATTGGAAAAATTGGGAAGAAGGTGCATTTCTGGGTTTGGATTAATGTTCATCGGATGGGTTTCTAAAGGTTGAAGAAGGTGTTTTTTTGTTTTTTTATGTAAGGGTATTTTAGTCATTTTAGTGAAAAAAAAGTCGCTCACATCAGCTACGGACCCGAGACCAATATTAATTCAAAAAGTAGGGACCCTAGATCTAATTCAAATTATCGAGGAATCCTATCACAAAAACGTACAAAACTCTTGAGCCTGAGGATAATTTATCCTTCTGTTATTTATCTGATAACATTTTTTTTGGGGGTCAAATTTTATCTGATAACATTTCCATCATGTGACTTCGTAATTTTCTTATGTATATTTCAGTTCGATCAATTACGTGTATCACAGGTACATATAAAAAGCTTTGGGTTGAACTCCCAAAACTTCTCTCTCAACAATGATCCCTGACTTGCACAAACACTAACATCCTCTATTTGTGGAAAGCACTCGAGGTAAAAAAACTCTGAAGGCTAAAAATACAGTGGAAAAATTGTTGAAACTATAAGAAATTATACATACTTTTTTTAAAAATTATATGTTTTACAAACATATGCCAAGAATTAATCATAAAACTATATAAATTTCTAAAATGTCTTGTGTTTTTTAAATTACAAACTTTTGGTATTGAATATTTATATCATTTAGCTGCATAGTCACGGGACCGGAAACAAATACAAAACTGTAAGGTACACTTATTTTGAGATTGTACCTAATTACATCAATTGGTGATTGATAACACACGAGGGATCCAATCAATCGGTGATTTAAATTTCTACAAGTCGATTAGATTTTATTCTAACAGACGGATAGGCACCCGATATAATTACAAAGAAGAGTTAAAAATATTGAATACAGGAACTCAGGAAGGATACAACCTAGATAATATATTTTTTAAAAAATATTTGTTTACATAAAAAAATATTTTTTTTGAAATAACTGTATTAATTTTCAAAATTTCTACGTACATTAATCGGTTTAACATATTTAAATCGACACAAACCAATTTTTTTATGGGTGAATTGGGTCGAAAGGAAAAAACATGCGTACCGGTGTGAAATTCTTTCCAAATTCTGGAAAAGGGAAAGAAAAGGCATCTCTTACGATGCAAGAAGGTAGGCTACGACTCGGTATTTGACGTCAAAACACAGAGAGAAGCTGGGCCAAGGTATCAGATGGTTTCTTCATAGGGACACTATTGACTTCTGCATTTTCAACCACAATTTAGTACTTGGGAAGTAGTAGTTACGTCTTCCATTGTCTAAATGAAAGTTATCTTGCTTTCTTCCAAATTATTTGAGAATTGGTCTTAGGGCGAAATAAATATGGCCGTAGATTACATATATGATATTTTTTAATTAGCGGTTAGAAGAGGTCCGGGGTACTTATCCAGACTTTCTAAAGTTAAACAATTTAGAGAAAATTTTAATTTTAAATAACCTTTGTTTTTTAAAATCATTTTAGTATCCTAATAAATCAGTTAAATCAAATTTCATCCAATTAAAATTAATTAAATCTATAAACATTTTGCGGAAACCTTATTTGTCTTGCCCAAACTCTATCGGGAAAAATGAATCAGCCACGTCAGATTTTTTTTTATGACGTGGACTTCCCTCCTCCCCCTCTCTCCCCTTCACGAAGACCTTTTATCATTTGCTCTCGCTCGCTCCTAATTACCTTTGGAATAGAAACAAAACAACCAAATCACTTTAGTGAAGCAGGGCCGCGGAAAGACCGAGGAGGAGGAGTCCGAGGAGAAGCGGACGGACTCTCGGCGAAAGGACCGGAGCTCGGCTCGGCTCGGCTCAAATCGAGAAGTACCGATTATCATGGAGACCACGGATAATATCTCGGATTATTCGTCCAGGAATAATAATAACAATAATAATAATAGTAATAATAATAATAAGAATAATAATAATGAGAATAAGATATGACGAAAGGGTTTTTTTTGGATTGGATCAAATATGACATGGCTGGTCCAAATGTTTGTGGAGGGTTAGGGAAGGACAAATATGGTTCGGACAATTGAGCCGGACAATTGATCGTTGATTTAATTGATTTTAATTGATAGTATGCTCAAGAAGGTCAAGTTCGCAATTTAGATACGATTTTTTTTAGAATTTGGTTAATAAGGCATGATGCAATTTTTCAAGGTAAATCGTACAATTGAGAATTTTTTATTCATATTATTATTTTTCGCATTCATGAATAATTACGATGAACAAATTCGATTGCAAATTTTTGATACCAAATTTAATTTTGTAAATAAAATTTCTAAGAGAAATTTAAGATTATTCATATAAACAAATATCTTAACTTCTACTGATTTATTTATAAAATTTTATATTCATTTACCAAAAAAAACGATTGTATATTTTTTTAATAAAAAAGTTGGGATCTGAAGAAACCACATGGCAGCTACCGAGGAGAGTCGACTTGATACAAGGTCGACTTCCCATTTTCTTATTTTTTTTTTAAATTTTTTTAAAACCCCATCACTTGGAAGTTGCACAAGTGTAGTTAACTAAATGGCACGTCAGTACTTAATTGTTTTTTAATATTTAATATTTTTAAAAAAATATGATAATTTCTACACATTTTTTGTTATTTTTTTATCAAAAGAGGAAAATAATTTGAAAGATCCCCAAAAAAATTTGAAGTGCACCTTTTTACAATATTTTGGTGAAGCAATGGTCACTAACTCTCAATCGGAGAGCTACTAAATTATACTCATTCCATATAGATTATCAAACCACTCCAAAATAAAAATAAAATATTAATACTCTCATATTAGATAGAACATTGCTAAACAATTACTGACCATTATATTATTATAATCAACTAAAATTGTCATTTGACTTATATTATTATCATGCTTAATAATAATTATATGTTACATCCCTTCTGTCACCAATATTTTTCGTGACTCCGTTTGCAAACAACTTAAGTGTTATTTGCAAACGTAAAAGTGGTTCTCCAAATCCCCCCAATTACAAATCGCTACCAAACACAAAAGTTGAGAAACCAAAACAAAAATTCTCATGTTCATCTCAATCCCTAATATTTGGAGCCAACTGCACCCCTGAGTTCAATACGCTGTCTTTTCCACCTTCAAGAAGCCGCACTACCTGAAATTGAAAAACCCATAATGGTAAAAATAAAATCCCTATCTGCTGAGAATTCAAATGGTTTCGACACTTTGATACGATAACATGTTAAAAATTCTATAACATATACACCTACATGTACTTTGAAAATCATTACCTCTCCCATAGATGGGCGTGTTTCAGGGCACCTTTGCACGCATTGGCAAGCAGTTTTAGCCATGATGTACAATTCATTGGGGTCATACGAATCTGCAATGCGCGGATCAATAAGCTCGTGCAACGCTAGCCTTTCGACAAGTGGTTCGGCCTGCGAATCATGAGAGGCAGTGCACATTTTAAGTGACATGATGATAAAAATGCTGGTGTGGTCATAAGAAGAGATGGCATACCCACTGCCGGATTGACAACCCGTCCGATCGTCTCGAATCGATGACTTTGCGTCCCGATATCAGTTGCAAGAGAGTGATTCCGAACGCGTAGACATCTGCCCTGACAGAAACAATCCCGTCCTCTGCATACTCGGGTGCAAGGTATCTGCATCAGGCGAATAGCTTTTATTGGGACGGAAGTCGAACAACAAGTATCGGCATAGTTCTGCCTGTTGAATTGGAAGACAAAAGATTTAATGTTCACAAAACTATAGTGTTAATAAAAAATAATTGCGATGACTATCTTGTAATAGACCATAGTATAAGTAGTGGTTTAGAAGTGATTGCTAATTTGCTACACTACTACTTATACTATGGTCTATTGCAGAATAGTCATCGCAATTATTTTCTATTATAACTATAGTCCTGAATACGTTACAAAGGACTAGAGCAGTTCCTCACCCTAATGTGCCAAGTATTCTTGTATGCATAGTATCATCACCACCGGTCTTCCATCTCGCAAGTCCGAAATCTCCAAGCTGCAATGAGAGAAGAGAGAACATGTAGCAATCCAATAAGCGTATGAAGATGAACAAAGCAGATGCCACAGGCAAAAGGAACTTACCATAGGAACAAAGTCATGTGTCAGAAGAATATTACTGGGTCGCATGTCTCTATGTAT
>SOPF01023119.1:0-43767 GCA_012979155.1 Hypericum perforatum
AGCTAAAAATATACTAAAATATACACAAATAATAAGTGTTTTTGACACTTATCAATCGTGAGAATCAACCTCTTCTTGAGCAAGATTCAGAGATTGAACGGACTATTCGACGAATCAGGAGAAGAAACTTACATATAGAAGAGATGGCCGATTGACAAGTAGTTCCTGCCGCTATGAGATACAAATCACACCCAAGACTTGTCGATTTTCGGTCAAGCATAGAGTATCCAACTGTGGAGGCGAACAATTTTGAGATCAAGAATAATCTCCTTTCAATGGTTGAAAAAGACCAATTTGGAGGTTATCCCTCAGAAAACCCAGCAAAGCATATCCAGAAGTTCGAGGATCATTGTTCGACAGTGAAGTACAATGGTGTCACACCTGATGCCATTAAGCTTCGACTGTTTAAGTATAGCTTGAAAGATGATGCTAGGGAGTGGGTAGATTCATTTCCAGTTGGCACCTTCATAACATGGGATGAGCTTGCCGACAAGTTCTTGGAAAAACACTATCCTCCAAGTAAAACCACCCAACTTCGTAACAAGATTTCTTAATTTAAACAGCTAGGTGGTAAATTGTTGTACGAGGCTTGGCATTGCTTCAAGAGACTACTTCGCGAATGCCCACATCATCAGATACCTGAATGGATGCTTATCCAAACATTTTACAATGGATGTGAGCCGCAAATTTGAGTCAACCTAGATGCAGCGGCCGGAGGAGATTTGACAAATAAATCAGAAGCTGATGGTTTCCAAATCATTGAAGCCATGGCTACTAACAACCATGATTGGGGGGATCGAACCGAGAAAAGAAGAGTTGCTAGTGTACAAGACAATGATGAGGTAAACACTTTGAAAGCACAAGTTGCAACACTTACACAACTAGTGTAAGGATCAATGTCATTGCAAGCAACTTCATCTTCTGAGGTTTGTGAAATTTGTACTGGATCACATAGCACAGATAGTTGTTCATTAATTGCTGAGCCTGTCAATTTTGTGGGTTATACTAACAGGAATAATAATCCATATTCCAGTACATATAACCCGGGTTGGAGAAACCACACAAATTTTTCATGGAAGAATAATGCAGGACAGCAGGTACCTCAACATCTGAGACCGCCTTACGGAGGTGGGAATGTACAAGGTGCTTCACCTCAATAATTTTAGCCATATCAACAAAGGTAGCAGCAGTAAGGACCATCACCGCAAGATCGTCGAGGAGAGGATGAGTTGCATAAGCAAGTGTTGAGCCATGAAGCAACCATTCGCAATCTTAAAGTGCAGATTAGCCAGCTAGCAGCACAACTCAACACAAGACCACCTGGAACTCTTCCAAGCAACACCGAAGCTCCACCCACCAAATAAGAGCATTGCAAGGCAATCACAATAAGAAGTGGTTTAGACTTGGGAAAGAATGTGGTGAAGACTCAAGTAAACCCTCCACCAAGGGAGATAGTTGCAGAAGAGGAATCTGAGCTACAAGAAACTCCTATCATTGGAGAAAAAGATCAGTTATCAGAGGAAGCAATCAAGCTGACACCTGAAGAAGAGAAGAACAGCTGCGATACCCAGCAGACGCTGGCCAACCAGCATACACTAGGCTTATCCAAGAAAGAAGACCATTTTGGCAGTAGCCAAGGCCAGCAGACGCCACCTAGCCAACGCACGCTGGGATTACCTTTTGGAAGAAAAGATGAAAGAAGGCAGCCCGAGAAGAAAGAAGAAAGAAAGTATCCTCTACCACCTTTTCCTTAAAGAGTGAACAAGCAAGTCATGTACCCGAGCTACCACAAGTTTTTGCAGCTTTTCAAGAACCTTCACATCAATATACTGCTTCTTGATGCTTTTGAGCAAATGCCAACATACCAGAAGTGGATCAAGGAATTCATTTCAAAGAAGCAGAGCATTAATGATTTTGAAGTTATTCCATTGACGAAGGGGTGTAGCGCTGTTTTAAGCCAGGAATTGCCTCAAAAGATGAAGGACCCTGGAAGTTTCACTATTCCATGTATTATTAGAGACCAAACATTCAAGAAAACATTGATCAATTTTGGCTCAAGCATTAATATTATGCCATTTTCAATATTTAGAAGACTTGGGTTGGGAGACATGAAGTCCACTTTAATTGTCCTTCAACTTGCTGATCGATTGGTGACCAGACCAAAAGGAATTGTGGAAAATGTGCTAGTCAAGGTTGACACTTTAATTTTTTCAGTCGACTTCATTGTCATGGAGATGGAGGAAGATCGCGATGTGCCACTTCTCCTTGGTCGTCCATTCCTGGCCACTGGAAAGACAAGCATTGATGTAGAAAAAGGTGAACTCTGGTTCAAGGTTTGTGAAGATAAGGTTGTGTTCAATGTTTTTGAAGTAGCCAAGTATCCATCTGTGGAAGATGACTACTACCGAATCGATATAGTAGATGAAATTGTAGCTGTGAAGGAAGAAGAGCAAGCGCAAGAAATGATGTGGGAAGATATCGAAAATATTAAAGATTCTAAAAAAATGGTGGCATGGGTGCGCATGGCAGAATCATTGGAATTAGATGACACACCAAGGCCTAAGTTATAGTCATCCACCATTGCACCACCGGAATTAGAGCTCAAGCCACTTCTATCATATCTAAAGTATGCCTACCTAGACAAAGATCAAAAGTTGCCAATAATCATTTCTGCCTCTTTGGAAAAAGATCAAGAAGAGCAACTTCTCAAGGTGGTAGACAAGCACAAAGAAGCTATTGGATGGACACTCGGGGATATCAAGGGGATTAGTCCTTCGCTTTATCAACATAAGATTATTTTAGAGGATGATTTCAGTCCATTAGTGGAAGCACAGCGAAGACTCAACCCGAATCTTAAGGAGGTAGTATGGAAAGAAGTAATCAAATGGCTTGATACCGGTATCATTTATCCCATTTTGGACTCAAAGTGAGCCCAATGCAATGTGTACCGAAGAAAGGAGGCATCACTGTCATTTCCAACACCAATAATGAGCTTATACCAATGAGGATGGTAGTAGGACACAGAGTTTGCATTGACTTCCGTAAGCTCAATAAGGCAACTCAGAAGGATCATTTTCCACTACCATTCATTGACCAGATGCAATAAAAATTGGCAGGGCACACTTTTTATTGCTTCTTGGATGGCTATTCAGGATATCTACAGATTGTCATTGCACCAGAGGACCAAGAGAAGGCAACCTTCACTTGCCCCTACGGTACATTTGCTTTCTGTCGTATGCCTTTTGGTTTATGTAATGCACCTACAACTTTTCAGCGTTGCATGATGGCAATTTTCTTGGACATGGTGGAGCGACAGATCGAAATATTTATGGATGACTTCTCAGTATTCGGAGATTCATATCAAGAATGTTTATCACATTTAGGTAAGGTGCTTGAAAGATGCAAAGAGACCAACTTGGTGCTTAACTGGGAAAAGTGTCACTTTATGGTGATAGAAGGTGTGGTACTTGGTCACAAAATATCAAATAAGGGGTTGGAAGTTGACAAAGCCAAATTGGAAGTCATCGACAAACTACTACCTCCAATGAACGTTAAGGGAATACAGAGTTTCCTAGGGCATGCTGGGTTCTATTGGCATTTTATTAAAGATTTTTTTAGAATAACCAAGCCTCTTTGTAGGTTGCTTGAAAAGGAAGCTCCATTCTTGTTTGATGAAGCATGTCAAGAAGCTTTTACCAAACTAAAGAAGGCACTCATGTCGGCACCAGTGATCATATCTCCAGACTGGAAGCTCCCGTTTGAAATCATGTGTGATACAAGTAATTATGCTGTTGGAGTGGTACTTGGTCAAAAGAAGGCCACAGGATTCCATGCTATTTATTATGCAAGTCGCACATTGGATGATGCTCAAATCAACTATGCGACAACGGAAAAGGAATTCCTTGCAGTGATTTTTGCCCTCGATAAATTTCGAGCTTACTTACTTGGTAGCAAGGTGACAGCATACACAGACCATGCAGCTATCCGTTACCTATTCAAAAAGAAGGATGCTAAGCCAAGGCTTATTAGATGGATTCTCCTGCTCTAAGAATTTGATATAGAGATTCGAGACTGAAAGGATGCAGACAACCCAGTTACAAATCATCTATCGCGCCTAGAACACACATCGGTAATATTTTCTCTTCCTATCAATAAATCCTTTCCGGATGAGCAATTGTATGCATTAGATGTCATTTCAATTCCATGGTATGCTGATATAGTGAACTATCTTGTGAGTAACATCATGCCTCCTAACATGTCTTCCGACAAGAGGAAGAGATTTTTGCATGATGTCAGATTCTATGTATGGGATGAACCCTATCTTTTTAAACAATGGAAAGATCAGCTTTTGTGAAGATGCATACCTCAAGAAGAGCAAGAGCTCATTCTCCACCATTGTCATAACTCCCCTTATGGAGGCCATTTTGCTGGTGAACGCACAGCTGCAAAGGTATTACAAAGTGGATTCTACTGGCCTACGCTTTTCAAAGATGCCGCAGCATTTGTAAAAAAGTGTGACCATTGTCAGAGGACAGGTAATATCTCTCGTCGTCATGAGTTACCACTGCAGGGAATAATGGAAGTTAAGATTTTTGACGTATGGGGCATAGATTTTATGAGACCCTTTGTACCATCCGAGTGCTACCTCTATATCCTTTTGGCAGTTGATTATATGTCAAAGTGGGTCAAAGTTATTGCACTCCCAACGAACGATGCTAAAATGGTAATCAAGTTCTTGCAAAAGAACATCTTCAGTCGATTCAGAACTCCCAGGGTGCTCATCAGTGATGGAGGTAAGCATTTCTGAAATAATTTGCTTGCAAATGCACTAACAAAATATGGAGTTACGCACAAGATTGCAACAGCTTATCATCCTCAGACTAGTGGACAAGTCGAGTTTTTCAACAGAGAAATCAAGCACATCCTCGAGGTCATGGTGAACCCATCATGGAATGATTGGTCTGCCAAGTTGAACGATGCACTGTGGGCATACAGGACTGCATACAAGACTCCCATTGGGATGTCACTGTAGCTGATTTATGGAAAAGCCTGCCATCTTCTAGTTGAGCTTGAGTACAAGGCATACTGGGCATTGCATCGGTTGAATTTCAATCTTGAAAAAGCTTGCGAGAAAAGATTGCTACAACTTGAGGAGCTCGACAAATTTCGCCTAAGTGCCTATGATAATGCAAGGCTCTACAAGGAAAGAACAAAGAGGTTGCATGATAAGAAGATTCTCCGCTGAGAGTTTTCCATTGGTCAATAGGTATTGTTGTATAATTCATGACTCAAGTTTTTTCCAGGAAAGCTTAAGTCCCGGTGGACCAGTCCATACACAGTTGTTAAAATCTCTCCGCATGGTGCTATCCAAATTCGTGATGATAAAACAAGAATTGATTTCAAGGTCAATAGACAATGTTTGAAAGCGTATCTTGGTAATTAATTTGACAAATTAAAGTCCCATGTTGATCTTGCCGATACAGTTCAGTAAGACTTTACTACCGTCAAGCTAACGACGTTAACTTAGAACTACATTCTTCTCAATTTTCTTTTGAATTTCTCGAGTCACTCGTCCGAGTTTCTCTGAGTTTGTGAGTTTCTAGGGGAATGTATATATGTTTACCCTCGAAAAATATGGTGTTTGATCGATTTTTCAGTTCAAGAGCTTGTTTGGGAGTTAAAAGATGGAAGGGGCAGAAGCATACCCTAGTGTATGCTAGCTTCCTAGTGTACGCTGGCCTCATTCGGGAGAATGCACAGAATGGGCAATGGCAAACCCAACATATGCTGGCTTCTTAGCTTACGCTGGCCCACGGGAATTCAGGGTTAAAACCCTGATTCCTCCTTCTTCCTCCTTCACTTCCTCCTCATTTCAAATTTCCCCTAATTCCCTCCAAGAACAAAAACTCCCTAATCCGAATTTATTTTGCAGATTCTGAATTCATCCGACAATGAAATCATGATCCGACGATTGGGTTTTGTTCCTCTTGCTGAGGCCTTTGATTTGATCCAACCAATCCAACATGGGCAAGACACCTACAAACAAGCATCGCCAATGTACAATGGAGCCAGGACAAAGCTTGTGTCAACCGGTTAACCTCACAGAGAGGTATGGTGCTCCTTTCACCATTCATAAAGAGTTTGAGGGAGAGCGATTCCGTAGGTTTAAGAATTGCCATTTTATTATCTATCAATTGATTGAATGGAGTGAGATATGTTAGGCTGGTTATAAACAAGAACTATGGTAAGCTATAGAAGAATTAGGTTGGGAGTACTTTATGACCATGATCGTTAAGATTAATACTGTTGTGATCGAATTTTATAGCACTGTAGTTGTTGCTCCGAATAACTCTTCATTTACTGCGCGTATACATAGAAAGACGATAACCATAGATGAAGATGTACTGCATGAACTAATAGGAATTAAGCGTGGTGGAGGATCTACTGTGGTTTTTGACACTGATGCTGCTGCACACAGCGCAGGGCAAGCCTTAACAGGTTTAGCTCGCTATAAGACACAGTCCCCCTGCGTAGTTATTAGAGAACTCCACTTATGTGTCTTACATCGAATTATGGCTGCATACTTTAGTGGCCAATTTGAGAGCAGTAAAGTCACACGGACCTAACTTTATGCTTTAGCTTGCGCACACCACAAATGCCCGTTTAACACATTTTTATTGATTATTGATGTGATTAAATATACATTGGAAATGACTAACCCCAAATGGCTAGGACTTGGCCATATTATTACTATGCTTGTTCGTAAGTTTGTTGCAGATCCACCGATGGCAGAAAGCATAATAGGGCCAACGGTTATTGATCGGGACCAGCTGGTCAAATAGAGCCTGATGTCCAAAATGGGCACAGTGGTGTACGGCACCAGACAATATACAGTCACTCCATACATAGAGCATGACAGTGTTAGGAGGCGCCTATTAGAAGAGGAAAATGTCCAAGTTCCAGAGCAGCAAGCAGACATAAACAACCTTGCCCAGTAAATCAGCGATCTGGAGATCGAAGTGCGGAGCAATGCGGCTGACCAGGCAGATCACTGGCAGCAATATCAGGAGGATTAGGCCTACAACCGTGCGCAATGGGAATGGCTCTGGAACCACCTCCAACCTTTACCAGACCAATGATCACAGGCTTCTTCCTCTCCTTATTCTTATTTAGTTTTTGTTTTTAATTGTGATGTTATGTTTGTTTTCATTTTTTGTTATGCATGTTTTTCATCACCACATTGAGGACAATGTGTCTTCTAAGTGTGGGGGTGCATTGTGTGTGCATTGTGTGTGTTTTACTTTTTGTTATTTGTGTTGATCTTGCTGTGCCTGTGCCTTTTGTTATTTTGTTATTTGCATGTGATCGAGTCTGTTTTGAGTGTGTTTTGTGTTTTTGATTGAAGTGTGTAGAGTCTGTTGCATATGATGGAAAATTCTTGGAAATTTTGAAGTAGTCGTCATAGAAAAAACTCCATATCACGCATTCAACACTTTTTAGCAAAGTGAATTTGATGACATATGCAATTATATCCTCGTTCATTTAGGCTAGTCGTTACACTCGGTAGACTAGACTAGAGAATTAACGAGTGACCTTGTGAGATTTTTGAGCTGATAGCAAGGACAACCCGTTCTCATTTATTCATGAGGTATATGCATTATTTGAGCAATGAGAGTGTTAGAAGATTACCTTGCATTACTCAATGAGGTAGAGAGTGCTGAGGGCCATCTTGATAAAGCCTAAAGCCTTAGAGCCAAAAAATCCGCTATTATCCATTGCATAACCCCATTGAGCCTAAGCTTATTTCTTGAATTACTAGCTGGAACCCATATTAGGAGCCGAATCTCATCACCCCACCTACCTTTAACTACTTAGTCCAAGGGATTAGGTTATTATTGGGGAATATTTTGTAATGGTTCATCTAGTAGTATAGCTTAGGGGGAATATCTTTTGTACATACATTGGGATGAAAACGGGTACAATTGAGGCTAATGACCAAAAGTCGGGATAAGTTGCTAAGTCATAGTGCAAAAATTGGGATAGAAAAGAAAAACAAGAGAAACAAGAAAAAGAAAAAAAAAGAAAAAAAATTCTCTTGAGGAAAGTGAGAAAAGTGAAAAGAAGAAATGAAAGGAAAAAGTGGAAAGTTGGAAAGAAAAAGGCACAAGTAAAAAGTAAGCGACTTATCCTGCTTTTTTTAGTTCTTTAGGATGTGGGTAATTTGGGTTGAGTGTATATGCATAATGAGGTGAGATATTTAGTATAGTTGAGAGTTAGCTTTCTATGTAACCCTCGGATTAGGTGGTTTAGCCATCACCGCAATACTTTTATCTTCCCACCTTTACCTTTAGCCCCATTACAACCCAATGAAAGTCCCTCCTATGGCATGATCTACTTTGTTTCGAATGTGCTTTGGTATGAAGTTTAATATTTTTAGACCTTGAACGTGCACACGAGAGTAGGATAGTTGACCACTATACACATGTAAGTTTAAATCAATCCTATCCTACGAGTGGTTAACTTTCTAGTCCGGAACACTAGGTGTGAAAACTTGATTAAATGATTGAGGGTATAATTGCCTATGGATTTTGCATTCATAATGCTCAAGGGTGTGATGTGTGTGATTGTGGGGATGATCTTGTGATAAATGTTTGAATTCTGATGGCACCACTTGTTTGTTTTCTGATGCACTTTGCTTGGGGACAAGCAAAGAAGTAAGTGTGGGGGTGTGATGCATGTGAGAACATGCATTCATTTAGTCTTAGTTTGTTAAGTTTTCGTCATGTTTTAGGAAATGTTAAGTCGAGTCTTGTCTTCATTTTGTTTCATTTTGTTTATTTGGTCAAGGAGAAGATTGTCTGTTATTTTTGTGTGTTTTGTAGGTGTTTAGGAGCATTGAGGAGTCAGAGCAAAGATCGGTGGTCATAAGCAACAAGTTGAGCAAAGATTGAAGGCTTGAAGGCAAGAGAACAAAGAGGGGCAGAATGCAAGGCCAGCGAACGCTGGCCACCCAGTATACGCTGGGCTAATTTGAGGAAGAGAAGCGAGAAAGAGGAGAAAGAGCAAAAAGGGACAGAATGCAACCCCAGCGTACACTGGCTTCCCAGCGTACGCTGGCCTACGGCAGGGGACAAGAGGAATTGCTCACCTAACTTCCCATTCAGCTTGGTCTAAAGTTAGTTGGCCCATAACTTTTGGCAAAGGACAAGAGAGGGAGTAGGCTGCCATTGAAACAAAAATTGGGGAGGAGAGAAAAAAGGGGGAGCTTGGAAGAAAAAGGAGAAGATCAAGAAAGCTTAACCAAGAAATCCTCCAAGTTGTATATTTAAGTTTTTGGACTTTATTTTGTGTGTTTGGATATTGTTCTTGAGAATATTGAAATCAACATTTGAATTTGATATCATCAAGGTACTTCTATTTCCTTTGTTCTTAAGATTATTTCTATTATTGAAGTTCTTATTTATATTCGATTCAATGAATGCTTAGTCGATGATCAAGGATGACAACTTGGTTTAGATCATAGCTTTCATACGCTTATCTCAACTTAGTATTGTTAATGAATCCAGGCCTGACAAACTTAGATTCGTAGCGATATTGAGCTTGTAGTTTAGAAGTATCGTTAAAAGATTGAGATTGACAACCTTGAGATTTTGCGATATTATTAGTGGTAATAGTATTAGATCATCAACCCAACGATCCATTCGCTTAGCTTAAGATTTAGGAGCGCATAATCTGGTACTTGACAAACAATTTTCAATCACTTTTCCCTGTGGAGACGATCCTACTTATCACGATATTACTTGTGCGATCGTGTAATTCTTGCACGTATAGTTGATCCTAGTTGGACCGCATCACATGCAATTCCGAACCAACAAACCAATAAATCATGAAATAAAACCAACAAGTCGGAACCAACCAACCAATAAATAAGGATAGAGAATATACAAGTACGAACCAACGAACCAATAAATCAGGAGAGAAAACCAACAAGTCGTAACCAACAAACCAATAATTAAGGATAAAGAATATACAAGTACGAACCAACGAACCAATAAATCATGACAGAAAACCAACAAGTCGGAACCAACAAACCAATAACTCAGATTTGAGAAAACAATAAACTCGAAACTTACCTTCAAAGTCTGATTTTGAATTGATTTGAATTAGGTGGAAGATAAAAAGATTGGAGAGAAAATGAATCATAAATTCGTGGGAGAGAGAATCAATTTAAAATAGGTAGGTAGTTTTAAAGTCTGGAGAGAGAATAATAATTAGTTTACCAAAACACCCTTGCATAATGATTTCACTCCTTTAGTCCCCAATTGGGGACTAAATGCCTGTCCCCAACCAAGCCACTCCCCAAGCACACACGTCTCATAGAGCTCTTTCGAATCCTAACATAAACTAAACAATAAACAGACGTGGTTAGGATTTGAGAATGTGGTTTAAGATCGTGATTTTAAATTTCAAAGAAAATATTCGTTCTTAAACTAATTAGTACTTATTCTAATAACGTAAAAGATATGGTACGACACCATAGTTCATAATCATCCAAATTCAAAGTTAACTAAACAATCAGTTACTCCTGCAGAATGGTATAATTTTATAGTTTATAATTTTTGATAATTTATTATTAGGGTGGCAAAATTGTACAGTTTTATAGTTTATACTATTTGATATTCATTTATTAGGGTGGCTAATTCAAATTCAATTTTGTTTAAATTTTTAAAGGGTGAAAATTTCTTTAAATAAATATTTAATATAAATTTGTTATAAAAATTTGTATTTAAACTTTGATTATCATAATGATCTCGGTAATTGATCCAGTTACTTATTAGGTATAAAATCTCAACTTATTAGGTATAAAATCTCATTAAAGATTATCATTTGGTGTGGCGTGAAAAAGTCATTGCTGGGAAATGTCACATTTACAACGATCTCGGTACTATTAAGACATTATTAAAACGAATGAACCAAAAAGCCCTAAAGACGACCTATTTGTCTTCTCGAGGTTGCATGCGCATACCTAATTACAGTAACCGGAAGATGATGATCAATGTGTGTTGGGCTTTGGTCCAACTCGCAATCATCTTTGTAAGAGCTTGGGCCCGAGGTTATTAGACCCAAAAAACCGAATCAATAAGTTGGTCAGCGAATTGGTCCAGGCCGCGTCAGCGGACACGTCAGCGTGACGTGACGCTGATGTCAGATTTGACATAAGCGCGTGCGTCAGCGTTGACCCAGTTATAATCAGAATTGGTGATGCCACGTTGCAGCATGTCAGACTACCACATGGTGGGTATGCAGTCTGATGTGCCACGTGGCATGTCACGTGCTAGTTTGGTGTGTCTGCTACCACGTGGCAGATATGCGTATCTACCGTACCATGTGGTGATATGAATCTAATCAGCAAAAAGCTAATGATAAACTCATACATGTTATTGAGGTTGTTTAGGGAGTTAGTTAATCTAAGATTTTGTTTTTGAAAGTTTGAAGCTATTATGGAAGTTATTTAATAATCCAACGGTTTTGATTAGGAAATTATATTCCAGCAACTTTTGGCTTATATAGGATTGCAAACACGTTTGCAATGGCTTATTTAGGATTGTCAAACACGTTTTTGGCCTTCTAAAAGACTTTGATTCATTTCCTTTTTAATTTCTCTTTTCAGCCAAACTTGTTCCTTTTTAGGAGCTATTGTGATTAAGAATCTCTTTTTACTTTGAAAGCTATATAAAGAGGCATTATTAATGAGAAGAGAAGAATAATTTTAGTAGAAAAAAATGTGGTTTTGCCTCTCTTGGTTCTTTAGAACTGTTCGAACATTAGTGAAGTTCATTTACTGTTCGACTTATCAAGTAGATTTACATCATCGTTGTCGAGTCTTCACCAAATCAAGGTTCGCATATTGCTACAACAAATGGTCCAGGTTAACCAATACCAAGGTTCTTGCACAAGGCACAATCGACAGGTTGAGATTTTCACCGATCACAAAGTAGAAGGTCTAGCATCTGAGTGAATCTCCAATGGGGTTATATAAGGAGAAATTTGACAGATTTGTTTTGTAAGTTTTCCACACAATAAGCCCCTCACAGAAGAAAATTTTATATTAGTTCTAAAATTTTTCATTATATTTTTAATTAAGGACATTCATGGAAATCAAATTGTAAATCCGTCCGACTGTGATCGCAACTTGACTGACAATTCACGATAGCCATTCCAAATTTGTGTATACACTCACTCCAACAACTAAGTATTTTTTAATTAATGTATCAGTTTGTTAATTAAATGTGATTACTTGTTAATTACGAACCAATCTTAACAATTAGTATCAGAACATGGTTGTAGCTATGATTTGATATTACTATGATGTTTTAAATCAAATAATTATGTGTTATGTGACTTAAAAATCATATTAATTATAGTTTAATTGAAAATTACTATTCTGTG
The DNA here is from genome assembly GCA_012979155.1 of Hypericum perforatum. NCBI lineage: Eukaryota > Viridiplantae > Streptophyta > Magnoliopsida > Malpighiales > Hypericaceae > Hypericum > Hypericum perforatum. The sequence goes on from SOPF01023119.1 coordinate 12,451, forward strand.
GTACTTAATTGTAATTCAATTTAAACTTGTGGTATTAAATTGAAATGTATCCAACTACGTGGAATAAATGCGCAAATGCGCAAAACTTTAAGGTACCAAACTAAAATTTGCTATCTATGTGGCACTTGTGTGTCATGGACCTCGATGTAATTTTGAATTTTTTTTGGATCAAACTAAAATTTTACCATTTTAGTCGATTCCTAAAAATCCTAATCAGGCAAATTTTCTACCAAATCTTCTTTTTTCGATTCTGGACAACTCCGATCATTTCTTGACCTATAAGCGGTTAAAAAATGACAATCGGTAAATCCGTGACGACTTGTACCCTCATTGCTAAATCATATTCTATGTGGGTAATAGATTTAGGAGCAATAAATCATGTAGCAAGAGATCATTATTCGTTTGTAGAATTTAGGCGTTTGTCGACTAGAACAAAAACTATTTTTGTTGGTAATAACTCGTCTATGGATGTGAAAGGCTTAGATACTTGTATATGCAGTTTCGTGGTGGACATACTCTCCTTTTGCATGAAGAGTTGTTTGTTCGAGATATTCAAATGAACTTGATCTTTGTGGCATCCATTGATGTCCTTAGGTTTTTCTGTATCGTTTAAGGTCGATGTTGTTAGACTGTATTTAAATGATGCCTATTATGGCCTTGGATATACATCAGAATATTTTTTTCATTTTGGATATTAATCCTTGTGAAAGTTTTTTTAGTCACCAGTTCAAATTCTTTGGAATATGATATTAAACTATGACATTCTATACTTGGCCATGTTTGTCAAAATTGTTTAAATTTTCTGACTAAGGTCAGACTGCTAGGAAATATAGAAATGTCTATATTACCCAAATGCATTTCTTATATAGAAAAAATGTACCAGAATATCTTTTGGTACTAGAGCTAGAGCCAAATTTCTATTACAATTAATCTATTCTGACATTTATGGTCCAATAAATGTGATGGCAAGATATGGTGCATATTATTTCACTATTCGAGATATAGTCTGATATACCTGATTTCTCATAAACCATAAGCATTAAGCTACTTTATGACATACATGAGTTTTGTTGAGAATCATTTGTAGCTAGCAATATATAACTTATAAATTTTAATAAGGTATAAAGTTCAAGTATTGACAAAGGTGTAAAATTTATTTATAAAAAGATTCTGAAAAAGTTAAAATGGTACATAAGACACACTTTTTTTATCACATGTTGGTCAGATTGTGTAAGGAAAATATGTTTTCTAAATAGTTCCAAATGAAAAATACGCGGATTTTTTTTTTCAGGAATGAAAAATTATATTGAACAAAGTGAAAATTTTTACATGTCTGTATCGCAAAAAAATGTTATTATTACAAAACAAAAAATACTAGATATATTATAACATACGATACACGTCGATATTACATATATAATTATGTTTAAATCATAAACAATGCACCATTAAATTCCAAACTATCCTAAATGATTTATTTAGTTAATATCTAATCCACTTTCCATTACACTTCTTTGTCATGATTTTTTAGGTTAAACCTCTTTCTCTTGTTTGTACTGCATCGAAGAAAACAGAACAACAAGAGACCAAAAATAGTTGGGTAAATTACATCTGGCCCCCTGTAGTTTGGTGTATTTAGGCTCACACCCCTGTTATTTGCAAACCGATTAAAAAATCCCTACTGTTTGAACAAATTGTACAATTTACCCCCTCGTGCCGGAATCGGAGTTTTTTCCGGCAAAAAGGTATGGGAAATGACTATACTACCCTTATACTAACAAACAAAACAAAAACTTATAAAAAAATCACTCCTCTCTCTCTTCTTCCTCGCCTCTCTCTCTTCTTCCTCGTCGTCCACTCCCCCCGCCCAAAGCTCCGTCCCGAGCTCGGCGGGTGGGTCCTGCCAGGGGCGTCCCTCGGTGAGGGCGCAGAAGCCACATTGGTGTTGTACTTGGCGACGATGTCGGTGGTCTTGGCAATTCCGTAGGCAGCGAAGAAGCTGTTGAAGTTGTCGTTGCCTCCGGACTCCATCTTCTGGATCTCGATCTCAGACCAAGAGTCCATAGTAACGGATCGGACAAAAGAGATATGGACCCCGAGGCCACGGTGCTTCCCGGAGCACTCAAGGCACATGAAGATGCCGTACGATACGGACGCCCACTGCAGGTTCTTCTGGGAACAGTCCACGCAGACCTTTGCCATCACTCCTCACTTGATACCTTCGCAAAAAACAAAAAACAAACGTGAGAGAGAGAATTTGCCAAACAAAAATAATCGGAGAAAAATTGGTTTACGACAAAAGAGATAAAAGCGATGGGGGGAAGTGGGCCCAGGGAGAGGTCGGCGACGAGGGAGGAGAGGTCGAGGTCAGAGGGGTCGAAGAGGAAGAGGTCGTTGTTTGCGTCGTAGAAGGAGGTGCGGCCATACGGTTCGAGAGGTGGACTGGTCGTCGCCGTCGCGGAGTCCTTCTCCCGATTCACCGTCCCCAAGTCGACGTCCAAGTGGACCAGGCGCCTCAAGTGCAACCCCAATCGCTAGGGTTTATTCGATCCCTCTTCTTTTTTCTAACCTTTGATTTTCTTCTTTTTCGGAAGCTATTGGAAGGATTTTCTTTTTTCCGATCGTCTTCATTCTCGGTGAGCCAGGCGGTTACTGATCATCTTTTTTGTACTGGAATCTTCTATTTGTTTGATTGGAGTTAATTTTTTGTTAGGAATTTATTTTTCTGGGTGGAGCATTTTATTTGAGTTGGTGTTGCTAGTTTTTTTTTTGAGTTGGTGTTCTTGGATTTGGAAGATTGAAGAAGATGAGTTGGGAAGAAGAAGAAAATATTTTTTATTTTTATAATAGAAGGGTATTTTAGTCTTTTTCCATGCCTCCTCGCCGGAAAAAACTCCGATTCCAACATGAGGGGGTAAATTGTACAATTTGTTCAAATAGTAGGGATTTTTTAATCGGTTTGCAAATAACAGGGGTGTGAACCTTAAATACACCAAACTACAGGGGGCCAGATGTAATTTACCCAAAATAGTTTCTTTCTCACGTAACAACAACTCAACTACAAAGAGTTGAACGTAGACTTAGTCAAGAATTGAATCCGATTTATAATTTGATTCGATTCGATTAGCAAAATTCGATTCATAAAAAAATCGATTCAAATTTGTCATGGCAAAATTGAATTCGGTTCAAGATTTTTATAATTTGTAAAATTGGCGAATTTAATTCAAATTTTGATTCGAGTTTAATTTATATTGAATTTGATTTAATTTGTATATATAATTATAATTATATATATATATATATTAAAAGAGGCGGGAGGGCGCGGGCGAGATTTTGGACTTTTAGTTTTAAAAGTGGATGTTGACGTTATAGCTTATTTAAAGATAAAAGAACTACTTGGGGTTTGATTCCTTGGAAGCTAAGGAAATATAGACAATTTAATTTTATACATTTAATGCAAGCCCAAATTTTAGTATATTTTTTTCCCGAAAAAATGTTCAACATGTATTCCTATTTATTTTTTTTATTAAATATTTAATATTCAATTCAGATTCGATTCAAGTTTGAAGGTTTATAATTTGTATTTGATTCGTCTTTAGACGAATTAAATATGATTTTATGTTTAGATAAATTCGAACCCGAACCAATTTGATTCGAACCCGAATTAATTCGATTCAGATTTGTAATCAGTTTTAGTTGAAAGTAAAGATGTTTTTTTCCTTGCCAAAGAACGGGAGAAACAACATACGAAGATAGAGGTTCTCTTGTAAGTTGTAATAAATCGCAGTAACATTATCAACTGATCCTCGTAACAAGCTCCTTGAGCTTTTTTGTTGGTGTCTTTTGGGTTTCATTAGCAATAATTGTTCTTTCTCTCCCTCTCTCTCGAGTTCGAAAGTTCCGGGTATATAAGGGTTCGCCCGAAAGTTTCGAGATACGTGTGCAACGTTCTTGGAAACGCCCGAATAGTCGTTGTATCTTGGGGACAATTGCCGTAACCCGTAGTGCACTGAAATATACGGGACAATCTCGTCTTACGAAGAAAGTGTCCAACACTTGCCTCGACTATAGTCCGATCATAATCAAGTACACATCATCCAATGACCCAACATTTTTTTGAAAAGGAAGACATATATATAGATCTTAAGGAGGAAGTTCAGCAAACATAAAATCCCTAACAGCTGTAACAAGTTCCGAGCGGACTAGGAATCCCCAAAGCTTCACGAGGTTCGAGGTAAATATTGTTCTTATATTTCAACTAATTCTCACGTTAGAGGTATTAAAAAATACATTAATATTAAATAGTTGTTCAAAAGAACAAATGACATTTGACTTAGTGGTACAAGATGTTCATAACTTAACATTAGTATTAAAAATTAAGCTTAAAAAATTTTCTTGTCCTAAAATTCATATTCAATTCGAATTTAAATTAATTATTTCAATAAATATTTATTAGTACTCGATGAAAACCTAAATTATGACTGAATGAATTAACTTAACTAATCAAAAAAATTTGAATTTGAATATTTTTAAATGTATCAATACAAAATAGTAAATTGTTGAATTAAAAATATATAAATATTTCACCAATTCATACATGAATTAATCAAATTATGGGACAATTTGATTTGGGTGCAAGATAATTGTCAGACATTAAGACAATAAAGTCTCAACAAAAAAAGCTCTAAAAAAAGTATCAACAAAAAAAGGAAGATAATTTCTTCCACCTTATTCTCTCTCAGAAAGCTGCCGTTTTGTAGTCTTCCATGAGAATTTTCTAGTTTCTACCCTTAGGAAAGCCCATAGAATCTAGCGAACTACCCATTTAAAATCCAACCCAACCCCAATCATCTCCACATTCTCACTTCCGATGGCCACGTCGGCGCTCCGATCCAAGGAAACGGCTTCGCGGTTGAGGCACTTGTTCGTCCTCAACCACCACCGCCACGGCGTCTCCCGAACCGCGACCTCCTCCGTTAGCAGCTTCGGCAAGCCGTCCACGTGGCGGGACAGCTGGCTGTTCAGCTCCAGTTACTCTTCCAAGGCCGAGAGGCTGGTCGGGAACGGTGGCGGAGGTGGCGGTGGAGGATACGGAGACCCGCCGGAGGTGTGGCAGCCGCCGGGGGAAGCGGTGATGAAGGCGGGTCGGGTCGGGACCGGGTCGAATTCGAAGGAAGGTGGATGGGGCGGGTCTAATTTGGGTGGTAGCTTTCCTACTCCGAAGGAGATTTGTAAAGGGTTGGATAAGTTTGTCATTGGTCAAGCCAGGGCTAAGAAGGTTTGGGGGAATTGCATTTATTTGTTTTTTTTTAAAGTTGGTGCTTCATTTTTGTAGTTGTGATTGCTAGTGAAAGTAGATCTATGTGGTTGAGTGATGAAGTTGAGAATCCTATGTCGTTAGTTGCGAGTCTGGTGGACTTGATTATGCGTGTTGTAAATCCACCTACCCATAGCCTTAAGGTTTTGAGTTGAATATGGAGATTCTAACATGGTATCAGGTTGATCTCGTTCTTATTGTCGTGGTCGCATGACTCCCATTTCTCGCACGTTGGTGAAGTCAAAGTCAGTGCAATCTTTGATCAGATGAGTCTAATTTGATGGGGCGTATTTAGAATCTCATAAGTGTTGAAAATGTACCTACCCATAGCCTTTAAGGTTTCCATATGCTTATTCGCACTCAATTGCTGTTTCGGAGCGAAGAGATCATTCTGTACCCATATTGCTATTTGTTTGTGTGGTGCCAATTTGATCGTTGTGATTGTACTCCTTTTGTTTTAATTGCAGGTCTTGTCTGTTGCTGTTTACAACCACTACATGAGGATTTATCTCGAGTCCATCAAGAAGTGGTCGGTCTATTTCTCTGGTTCATGTTTTCTTTCTTTCGTTCTTATTCATTCCTGGTGGGAAGATATGTTTTAGGATAAGAATGTGCTCTCAACGAATGTTCTTTCTTTTTGTTACGATGGATTCTTCTTTTAAATTTTCTATTTGAAATAATAGGTCTTCTGGAGATGCAACAGAGAAGAGAGCAGATGCCAAGGATGACGATGATGCAGTGGAACTTGAGAAAAGTAACATTCTTGTGATGGGCCCAACAGGCTCAGGTAATTTTCTGGCCACATGAACCATTATGACAAGTCTGGATATATTCGTCAATTCCTTTAGGGGCGCTATCGCTACCTATGTTTCTGTTATTACGGGCTGTAGAACTTGTTTCACATCAATTATATTGTTAATACCTGACCTTTGCATGTCATGTTGCTGTCATTTTCAAGGACAGGGAAAACTTTACTTGCCAAGACCTTGGCAAGTAAAGTGAACGTTCCTTTTGTCATCGCGGATGCAACTACTTTGACTCAGGCAGGTTCACAATATATCATTGGTTTACTTATTTGTTTCTTTTGAGGACTAACATCTGCTAATGCTTGAGCCAAGGCAGAGCATAGGTTCTCACTTGTGAATTTGTCATCTTAATCAGTTGCCTAATATTTCATTTTGCAGGCAGGATATGTCGGGGAGGATGTAGAGTCTATATTATACAAGCTATTGACGGTAATTTTATGTAATAGTATCAGAAAGTATCATATATTTCATGGACCTAGATTGACTTGTGCAAATTCATTGAAGCAGTGACGTGCTAAAGATATTGAACCTGGACATTAGAGAGTTTTGAATCTGACTCTCATTCGTGGTTGACTTAAGATATTAAATTCTTATTTCCTTGGAATTTTGCTGCACAAAATTTACGGATTGGTTTCGATTGCGAAGTGTTAAGTGGCAGTATTTCAAGTGGGTTGATACTGCATAGATGAATGCCAGACCCACTTGTTTTCTATTTGTTGGTTGTGTAAACTGTAAAGAAGGTTTTCTATTTTTGGATTGTTCAACACTTCAACTGGTTTTTGAGCATTTTAGATTCAATCCATTTTGGGAATATATTGCACTCTTCCCTTATTGAATATGGTTCATATACTTCTGTTTGAGTGATAATTTTCAGTGGGTATTGTGTCGTGATAGATTATAAACTGAATTCTGAGTATGGCATTAACATACTTCTCTTGGATCTCAGGTAGCCGATTATAACGTGGCCGCTGCCCAACAAGGAATTGTTTACATTGATGAAATCGACAAAATCACAAAGAAGGTAGCTTGCTGACAATTTACCAATCACGATCCATTGCAATTTCCTATTCCTTTTGGAAATGTATCACACCCCCTATTTCTGTAATGATTTTGGTATTGTGCAGTCTGAAAGCGTAAACATTAGCAGAGATGTTTCTGGGGAAGGAGTTCAACAGGCACTTTTGAAAATGCTTGAAGGCACAGTGAGTACTTGTTCTTACTTGTGCTTTATTATTGCACCTTTGTTACCTTCTTATCATTCTGTAGCTTCCAATAGTTTTCAGTTCATCATTTAGTCAGTGTTGTGCCAAGCAATATGGATTCTATGCTGTTCGCGACAAGGATGTGTGAGGAAGTTGGATGGTGGAGATAGCGGCTTTTTGTAGTCTGCCAGCAACATTTTTAGGATTCTTAGAGTAGCGCAAAAGAACTTGATCGTACAAGTGCTATGATTTTTGGGGTGATCGTGAAACATGTGGCATCTATTTTAGTCGCGTCAAGTGTTGCAGACTGCAAAAAGTTCAGGGGTGCTCAACTTATTCAAGCAGTGAATTCTCTATTGTCTAATTGTAATTCACATTGTATTTTCTTTGTTTAGGTTGTCAATGTTCCTGAGAAGGGAGCTCGAAAGCATCCTCGAGGTGACAATATTCAGGTAATAAAGTTGACACAGCACAAATCATTTCTGTTCGGAATTTTTTCTTTTCATTCGGCTTATATTTCTTTGAAATGATGCCTTCTTATAGATTGACACAAAGGATATTCTTTTCATATGTGGCGGTGCCTTTATTGATTTGGAAAAGACCATTTCGGAAAGGTTTGTATTTCTATTGTACTTGGCAGTTTGAGTACTTTGATAACATCAGTGATCTCATTTTAACTGCATAAGACAACTTTGACTGCATTTGATGAAGACGTCAGGACTCTTCTATCGGCTTTGGAGCATCAGTACGTGCAAACATGAGAACAGGTGGTGCGGTCACTGCTTCAGTGACGGCTTCTTTATTGGAAACTGTAAGTGGAAACCAGTCTTCTGTTAGCATGTTATGGATTAAAGAGCCTAATATATCTTTAAAAATACTACCACACACCAGCTATTTTAAACAGCTCCACTGTTTCTCTGGGGGCAGGTTGAAAGTGGCGATCTTATCTCTTATGGACTAATTCCTGAATTTGTTGGAAGGTTTCCCATCCTTGTCAGTTTGACAGCTCTCACTGAAAATCAGCTTGTAGAGGTACTATTATGTTTGAAATGAGTATTCAGTCTGGTAGGCATTTATTGTTCATCTGCTTATCTGATCAGATAAATGTTCAAACAATGGAGTTGATTCGCAACACTGTCCTTTGGAACTATAATCGGATTTCTTACTCTCTGATCACCAGCAATAATGCCCTGTAGGTGCTGGTGGAACCCAAAAATGCCCTTGAAAAGCAATATAGGAAAATGTTTCAAATGAATGGAGTAAGTTACTTTACATATTTATCCTTGTCCAATGCGACTTCCACAGTGTTTGAATGGCCGTTTTCAATTGCAAAGCATTGAAAAGAGTTCTAATATTTTCTATGGAGATTTTGTACATGTCTTTATGGAGTTATTTGTTATGTGCTTTCTGCCATGCACATTCAGTATCTCTTGGAAGGATTTGCTTATATCTGGCCTGATTTTTGAGAAACAGAAGTGATGCCGAGTTCTATTGTTAATCCTTATAGGTGAAGCTTCATTTTACTGAAGATGCTTTGAGATTAATTGCCAAAAAAGCCATAGCAAAAAATACAGGTGCTCGAGCGTTGCGGTCCATATTGGAGAATCTCTTGATGGATTCGATGTATGAGGTGCATATACTTTTCCTTTAATTATTTTGTGGATTGTGGTTTTTTTCCTCAATTTTTTGTGGTGGGTTGATCCTGCCTCGTGATGAGCCAAGTTCTATGGCTAATAACGGTACAAATGGTGCTATGCCTGGCTTGTTCATTCTTACCCTTTATGTCCTACAAAAGAAGGCACCTGGGTTTTTGAAAAGGTTCTATTTTTTTTTCTTCAGAGAACATGAAAGATTAAATGGCCGATGGAGATTCTTGTTTTTTTTATGTTCCGCTTTATTACTTAGTCGGCTTATGTCTTGTTGTCTTGTCTTTCCAACTCTGCCTACTTTTTTCCCATCGAATATGATGTCACAAATAAATCACTGTTGAGCTTAGTTATTAATGTCCATCTTGCCAGTCTAAAATCAATCTAACAATCAGTAAAGATGTGCTACTGTCAATTGCTGACTAAGGTACCTTTCTATCTCTGCAGATCCCTGATGCCAGAACAGGTGACGAAATTATAGATGCTGTTGTTGTCGACAGAGAGGCTGTTGGGCTGGAAGGACGGGGAACTGGGGCCAAGATCCTTTATGGAAAGGGAGCTTTAGATCGTTACCTTACCGAACACAAGCTAAAGGGCGCAGAGGTATGCATTTCACTGCTCTATTTACCTCCTTTTCCAACTTATCTCCGGATCTGTCTGCTTTGATTTTGTTGCTCCAACTCTTCGAGTGTTTTCTGCAGACTACTACGCCAGAAGGGTCTGATGCAGAGCCTGAGACGGAAACGGAGCTTCCCTCTGTAGTTGCCAGCATGTAATATAATTGGTAATGTCTCTGGTAGCCTTGGTTGTAGTTGTACATAATACATGTAACTTAAGCAATCATAATTGGGTACAATTGTTTCACTAAATATCTTTAGTTGGTAGGGCGGAAGAATAAGTTACATCATTCTTCTGTTTTCTGATCACGGACGATATATCCTTCAGTGTTATCGAGTAACACATTTTCTGTATTTTTCGAATCCGGACCATATCGTGATGGCGGGTCCTCGAATTTAGTTTCTGCTCGGAAGGTGTTGATGGTCATCTTTCGAGCATGTGAGAGACCATCTGATATGAAGGGATTGTGTTTGGGAACGAAGGGGATAATCAGGTATCTATTCTTCTTCGTCTTTTCGGTTCGACCGTCTAGAGTGGTTCAAACAAGTGTACAGATCGTTCATTCTGGCTAAAATTTAGGGGTTTCGTATGTTGTCCGAGTTTTTTTCTAAACAAAATGACTCGAAAAACATAAAGGAAGACGATCAGACCAGAATACGATATTCCTTGACATCGACAGTGAGAAGCTCTGGTTGAGCTTGTTCTAGTCATTCAATACAGTTGACAAACTCGACGAAGATGAAGTTCTCGTTCCGACCTGGTCGGCCCGGTCGAGGGCTTATTTGCGACCGCTCTTGTTTGGAATTCCAGGGCTTGATATGGGGTCAATTGAAGGGTTGTTAACTGACGTCTATTTCCATTTAACTATGTATCCTCCATATTAAATAGTGAAGTAGAATCTATTTAGAAAATAAAAAAGCATTTAATTATGTATCATCCTACGAGAGAACAAACTAAAAAAATGGAGATATTGGAGAACAAACTACATCCAGAAAAACCCGCAAACCTAATCAATCCCACATTAGTAGATAGTCCTTCCCCTTTTCCTCCCCGATTCACCCAGTACAAACCTTTTTTGTTTATTAGAATGCCAGTACAAACCTTAAACCCAGAATCCCGTTCTTCTCCCCATCTTCCCCTCCAACCATAAGATGGTCACTCTCCATCTCTCTCTCCACCATAAGACCCTAACACAGAGAGCCTCCAAATTTTGTCCTAGCGTCTAGTTCTAAAGGCAAGTTTTTTTTTTTTTCATTTTCCTGTTGATATGTAGTCGGGCAAGTGATAGTGCTCCGTTTATTGATTTGTATTTTCTATGTTGAGATTAATTCATTGATGTTGGAAGATTGATAGGATTGTCTATAAAGATGAAATATTCAGATATCGTTGTCTTGTTATTTTAGATTGTATTCACCTAAAAACACGTCGTGTAAGGTGTATGCAATTAAAATAACAAGACAACTGGTATCTCAATATGTCATCCTTATAGACAATCCTATCAATCTTCCAATAGCAATGAATTAATCTCAACATAGTCTACGAAAATACAAATCAATAAACGAAGCACAATCAATAATCACAATTTTTTTTTTCAATTATCTAACTATATATCAAGAAAAAAAGAAAAAAAAGCGTGACTTTGGAACTAGATGCGAGGGCAAAATTTGAAGGTTCTCTGCGTTAAGGTCTTATGGTGAAGAGAGAGATGGAGAGAGACATCTTATGGTTGGAGGGGAAGACGGGGAGAAAAATGATTTTTTTGTTTGGTGCTACTGTTCACCAAAAATATCCAAAATGGTACCCAGAAAAAAATCGTCAAAATGGTGTCCGCATTATTTTTCTCTTACCAAATGACGGATTTTTTTTCCGGCGAACCGAAAAATGGGTTAAAAATCCGTAAGACCAAAAAATGGGTAAAAACTCGTCATCCGGTGACCGTATTATGGGTTTTTACCCTTTTTTGGTTTCATAAAATAGATCTAAAAAAGTCATGCGGATTAAAAAAAAATTTCTCGAATCGCACATCCGAACACAGAGATCCATTCTTCAAAGTTTTTTTTACATAATCACTCAATTTTAATTTTTTTGAATTTTTTGAGTTTTTCTAAACTTTATAAAAAATACAAAAAAAAGACACAAGAAAATTTAACCATCTTTTGATTTTTTTTGAATTTTTTAAAAAATACAAAAACCTAAGACACGAAAAAAATTAATTTTTTTTCAAATACACAAGTTCTTTTTTTAAATTATTAAAAAAATTAAACTTTTCAAAATGGTGTCTAGATTGTCCGGTTCAAACAAAAGATGAATTTTTTTTCTTTTTATTATTTTTGTATTTTTTGTCGAATTTATAAAAATTCAAAAAAAATTCAAATTAAGAGATTATGTAAAACAAATTGGAAGAGCAATATCTTTGTGCTCGGATGTCCGATTCGAGATTTTTTTTTAATTCGCATAACTTTTTGAGAACTATTTGATGAAACCAAAAAAAGGTAAAAAAACCCGTAATTTGGTCACCGGATGACAGGGTTTTAATCCGTTTTTTGGTATTATGGATTTTTAATCCGTCAAACGGATTACGAGTTTTAATCCATTTTCTCGTTAAAATGGATTAAGAACCCGTAATCTGGTTTGGCCAGAAAAAAATCTGTCATTTGGTAAGAGAAAAATAACGTGGACACCATTTTGACGATTCTGATCGAAATATTTTTCCTTCTATTTTTTGTAATTTTTTAAAATATATATAGATATATATGTAAATAATTTATGTAATAAATTAATAATTATATATAAACATATCAATTTTTATAAAATACAAAAAATAAAATATTTTAAAAAATGTGTGGTCTCGAATCAAAGATAAAATTTTAATTTTTTTAATTTTTTTGGTCGAACCGCCCCGGTCTAACCGAGATTTCTGGGCGAACCGCCCGATCCGACCGAAAAATGAACGGTTCAACCGGACTCCGAGTTTACCCATAAAAACGAACCACTTTAATGAGCGATTTACAGTCCGACCGGTCGAACCACCGGTCGGACCGCGGTTTTTAAAACTATGGGTTTAAGCCATAATCATAATCATAAAAAAAAGTTTTAAGCCAACGAAGAAAATAACTCATTTTGCAAGGAGAGAGAGAATTGAGAAGAGCACCTCTTTTTCTCTCCTCCTCTTCCTCTTCCTTTTCCTCTTCCCCTTCCCGTGTTCATCGGGAAGAAGAAAGGAACCGGACAGGAAAAAACGTTCAAGTTCCAAAGTTTTTACGTTTCCTCAACACACGAACTCGTTGTTTTTGGCCCAAAGTTCGAAACTTTTCGCGACCCTTTCTTTAATTTTTTAATTTTCTGGTTTTTCGGATTGGGAAATTATGGATATGACAAGTATAGAGTGCGTGTCGTCGTCATCCGTAGAGGAGGTATGCCCCGGTGAGGACGAGATTCCATCCCGCCACCCGATCAAGGGTGGGCCCCACCACCAAGGCAGCCACATTGTGGGGCCCACCAGCGTCCACGAGCTCCTTGAGTGCCCTGTTTGCACCAACTCCATGTACCCTCCAATCCACCAGGTGCGTGCGTGGCTAAGGGGGTAAGGAAACTTGTGGGGTTTGATGGATTTTTTGTTGGTGTTTTCTTTGGTTTGGTATGGTTGTATGTGGATTTGATTGGTGGGTTTTTATATTGGGTTTCCGATGCGCATTCGATGAGGTTCCACGGAGTTCGATCGTCATTGTCGAAATCTCAGGTCTGATGACATTGGAATTAGTTGAGGGAATTTCGTTAAGGAGGCATTTATATCCTGTTATGCCAGACGTTGTCTGGGTTTTCCGTGCTCAGGATGAAGCTGTTGCTTGCTTTGACAAAGAAATGGGTTTCGGATGAATATCCGATAATCACTGCTAGTGCAGATCATCAGGTTAATTTGATGCTAATCTTGGCTGCACTAGTGTATGGTTCTTGCAATTGCCTCCTTGAGGATGTTCTAGTGTTACTTGTGTATCTCTGGTTCAAAATGATGATTTTCGTTTGTTGTTGGAGTTGTATACCTGTTGAACAGGAATATAATTCCTACATCATGGGGCTGTTCTGCTTGTTTTTTGGTCACTTTCAGTATTGTTGTGGCTGACTTCCAACTATTGAGGGATGTGCTGGTAAATGGTGGTCAAGAGTATTCGCTATTTAATAAAAAAAAATCCCTTTCCTTCCATGCCTGTGCCAATAGAATTTCGTTCTGAAGGACGCTGAATTATGGACTTAAATTCTTGCTCTGTAAAGTGTTTGATAAGAACTTCAAGGCGAGGAATCTGGGACAAAGGAATTGTAAAGCTTTTATTGATGATGCCCTGTGGATGATTTGAAAAGTGAACCGATGAAACTTGTGTTACTTGATGCTTATGTTACTCCTGATAACTATTGCTATCTCCTTGTCCCAGTGACCGAGCTAGTTGACGCTTATGTTAGTTTGCTTTTGTTTCTTTTTTTTTTGGTGAAAGTTGAAACTTGTTGTTTGGCAAATTTTGTTTCGTTTGTTGTGAACTTGTCAAATTGGCATTGCTGCCAATAGTTTTAGGGATGTAGAAAAGGCTCCATAATGTGCCTCCATGATGTGTCGTACTTAACTACTCACCATGTCTTTCACTTGGAAAATTTCACTGCGATGGTGTATGATTTCTGTAAATTTACATTCAAGGCCATAGATGTGACTTCAGTTGGATTTCATTTTTGTAGTGCCATAATGGTCACACACTCTGTTCCACCTGTAAAGCAAGGGTACACAACCGATGCCCGACTTGTAGGCAGGAGCTTGGGGATATTAGATGTCTAGCGCTCGAAAAAGTAGCGGAGTCGCTTGAATTGCCCTGCAAATATTACAAGTTGGGGTGTCCTGAGATTTTTCCTTATTACAGCAAACTCAAGCATGAGGCAGTCTGTAACTTGAGACCATATACTTGTCCGTATGCTGGATCAGAATGCGTTACTGTTGGTGACATTACTTTCCTTGTTGCTCATCTGAGGGATGATCACAAAGTGGACATGCACTCGGGATGTACTTTCAACCATCGCTATGTGAAGTCCAATCCCCGGGAAGTAGAGAATGCTACTTGGATGCTGACAGTAAGTGTGCCAGTGTTTTAACGGTTTGGTCACAAACAAAATTTGTGATTCTAGAATGGTCAATGGTTATTTGTTATTTGTAACCAAAGTTTCCCTTGAATCAGGTTTTTCATTGTTTTGGTCAGTACTTCTGCCTCCACTTTGAAGCCTTCCAGCTAGGTGCGGCCCCTGTTTACATGGCCTTCCTCCGTTTCATGGGGGACGAAAATGACGCACGGAACTATAGCTACAGCCTTGAGGTGGGGGCAAATGGCCGGAAACTCATTTGGGAAGGTACTCCACGAAGCATTCGAGATAGTCATCGGAAGGTGAGGGATAGTCATGACGGTCTTATTATCCAGAGAAATATGGCTCTTTTCTTCTCTGGTGGGGATCGGAAAGAACTTAAGTTGAGAGTCACCGGGAGAATTTGGAAAGAACAGCAAAATTTAGAAGCTGGTGCATGCATACCAAACCTTAGCAGCTGAAACAAGTGATTTTTTTTTTTTTTTTTACATTTTCACGGTTGTTTTCGGTTTTAGCTCGTGTGGTTTGTTTTGTATCTTGCCTCTCTTCTTGATTTGATGTGAATGAAATTGAGTTGTAGATTTTTCCACGTTGGAGAGATTGGAATCCCTAGCCTTGCTTCAGCCTTCTCCCTCTCATCCACAGGTTTCTGCAGAATCCTTTTCTATTCCTTTCTCAGTTCTGCTTGAACAAACTCCTACAATTCCTCGTCAAAACCAATGCTTCCATCATCCTTCATCTCATTCTAATCAACCATTTTAATCATCTCGTCCTGTTTTCCGACATCCCTCATTGAACTTAGAATACGCACTTTAGCCTAGTGATTTACCTATCTATCATAAACAACAAAGAGAGAGTGGATACACATGTAGTGTCCTCTAATGGCGCCCCATTTATCCTCGTTAGCAGCTAGCCCAAGCATAAATATTAGTTGTCTCAGGATGGCGTCCCAAGAATGATATCCGATATGCTAATAGTCTGCGACTAACAAGGGCTCGGGTTGCAAGTCATAGCATCCTATGACAACATGACGGTTCCGCATCTGGCCGGGTTTAGACTTCGGAGCATAGTTGGTGAGGAGGCACAAGAAGACCATGCTTACCCCTTCGGATTGGCCTCCTTCGCATGTGGATTTTTTGTCTAGGGTTTGCTCGTGACATGCACTTAAGGGTTTCGGTTGTAGGATTCTCAACAAATGGTATCAAAGCTAAGGTTTAGCGTTCGGTGGGAGCTATGATTATGAACGATAGAATGTCTCCAGTCAAGATGTTCAACGGGATAGACTATGACTTTTGAAAAATGCAAATCAAAGACTACCTCTATGAGAGGTACTTGCATCTACCGCTCGAGGAGAAAAAGTCGGATTATATAAAGGAGTAGGAGTGAAGCTCCTAGATTGGAAATCAATGAGCATCGATTGTTTATCCTTGTCCAAGAATGCGACTTTGCATTCAATGACGATAAGATTATCAAAAAAGATGTTGAAGACATTGTCCGATATCTATGAGAAGTTGTCGGTCATGAACAAGGTTCATTTGATGCGCAAGTCATTCAACTTGCGGATGTTGGATGGTACAATGGTGGTAAAAAATTTAAACAAGTTTAGCACTACAATAATAACCTTGGACTTGGTAAAGATCACCTTTGAAGACAAGTTACAAACTCTTGTTAAGTTCCTTACAAGATAGTTGGAGTAGCACAGTCACAATAGTGAGTTCCGCGGCGGAGAAGATTACATTGATATAATTATGACAAGTATGAAAACTACGTGATCAATTGTAAGGCACCAAAGAGAGAGGACTCGTCAGTGAATGTAATAACATAAGATCCTGAAGATGCTTTGGTCCTTAGTATTTGTAGCCTATTAGAAGATTGGATTTTGGATTTGGGTGGATCGTTCCACTCGTGTAGCGATGTGAGTACAATGGAGAAGTAGATCCAAGAAAAGTTTGGTAAGATTTATCTAGCAAACGATGAGTCGTTGAAAATTATGAGTATGGGAGATGTATGAATCAAGACGTCGAATGACTCTACAAGTATTATGTGCTTGGGAAGCAGTAGCAAGTGAGTTTCTCTAGAGGCAGAAAGACTCTGAGAGAGCAAATGCTCAAGTTAGTCCATAACATCTTGTGAGGATCGACACCAGTTGCACCTTGTGAAGGTCAATGCACGACATGACCTTTATCGATGACTCTACAAGGAAAGTGTCGATATACTTTTTGAAACAAAAGTTGTATGCCTTCAATGGCTGCAAGATGTAGAAAGTACTAATGAAGAATGAGTTGAGACTTAAGGTCAAATACTTGAGGTCTGATAACGATGGCGAGTATGAGCTCAATGACTTCAAAGACTTTTGAGCGGAGCATAGAGTCTGCATAGGAAAAACAATTGCAGGAACTCCTCAATAAAATGACATCGTGAAAAGAATAAATTAAATATTAAACAAGAGAGTTAAGGCCATAAGGTTGAAGTGTGGACTATCCAAGAAGTTTTGGGAAGATACGGTTGATGCGTCCAAATATGGATCTAAATTACGTGCAAGAGTACACGATCGCAACACGTAATACAGTGATAAGAAAGATCGTCTCCACAGGGAAAAATCGAATTCGTTGTTAATTAGTGGATTATGTAATCAAGATCTTAAGCTAAGTGAATCAATTTATGGATGTTGAAAATGCTAAACTACGAGTTTTAATATTGCAAGAACCTAAGGTTGTCAATCTCAAGTTGTTAAAAATATTGAATAACAAAGACAAGATATGACTAAATGAATGTGCTTAAAATCAAGTTGTCACTCCTTAACTTATCAACACATGCACATATTCGTTTTAAGCAAAGATAAAGAACTTCGAAATATAAAAGCGAAATCTAATGCAAATGAAACAAAGGTACCTCTTTGATTAATGAATTAGAATGTTGCATACAACCTTTGTTCTTCAAAATAGCATAAAAACGAATCTAAGCTAAAGATTGAAGTCTACAAATGTGATTTTGCCTATTCTACTCCTTGGACTCCAATGGTTTCTCCCTTGGATTGCCTCCTCCATTTATAGCCACTCCAATGTGCTTGCCAGAGGGGATTGAGCTGTCTTGGATCAACAAAATTGGCTGCAAGTTGATCAAATTGAGGTTGCAAGTGGATTGCTTTCGGTTTACAGCTTTTCTTGACTTCTGCCGCCTGTGTAGCGGTCGCTATAGCCTATAGCGATCGTTACAGCATGGAAATCACAGGTGTAGCGATCGCTACAACATGAAAATCAGGTTTGTAGCAATCACTATAGCTTGTAGCGATCGCTACAGAAATTTGGGGAAAAATGGTCGCTCGCTCTAAGCGGTCGCTACAAAGTGTAGCGGTCGCTATACCCATGATTTCAGCAGCTCTTTTCTCCTCGAACGACCGGTTGCCTGCTCCGATTCCTACAAAACATAAATAACACCGACAAAGATCCAAATTCTCGGCTGAACATAAAAACACAACTAACACTATACTAACATAAAAAATGACTAAAAGCATGATCAAATGATACGATAAATATGCCCGAAAAGATGTACGTTTACACATACATCACACCCCCACACTTACTTCTTTGCTTGTTCCCAAGCAAAGGCATCAGAAGATCTGCAGAGTTTCAACCTATTGTCACGCAACTTACCTCAAAATCACACAAGTCACACACCTAAGCATCATGAGTATAAATCACATAGAAAACTCACTCTCAACCTTTTAACCTTGTCTTATCATCACGAATTCTAGACTAAGGAGTCGACCACTCGGAGGATAAAATCAATTTTAAGCTCACTCATATATGGTAGGTGTCTATCCTAACACTCGTCTATATGCCCAAGGTCTAAAAATGTTAGACATCATACTCATGCACAGTCAAACAAAATCAATCATGTCACAGGAGGGACTTTACTGGGTTGCAACGAGGCTTTGGGTAAAGGTGAGGAAATATATATGGGAAGTAGCTAAACCACCCAATCCGAGGAGCTATATAAAAAATGTTCTAACTCTTGGCTATTCTATGTATCTCACCCTATATCTAAGCACTCATCCCGATGTAAACCAATCCTAAAGACCAATTTTTTGACTTTGCTCATTTTTCACTTTGTGCTTTTCTTGACTTTTACGCTCACTTCTTCTTTTTCTTTTCACTTTTCCTTTTGATTTTTTTTTCTTTTCTTGCTTTTCCATCTTTCCACTTTCTTTTTCTTTTCTTCTCATTTTTCCAATTTTCCCTTTTCTTTCCTTTTCATTCCAAGCACAAGGTGGTTCTTTCTTTTTCACAAGTCAATTATACATTTTTGCCTTGGTCTTAAACTACCCATGAACCCAATCAACTATCCCTCCCAACTATACTACTATATGTACCCTTTCATCATTTTCCCAAAAAAATATGATCCTACGGCATCCTCGGACGGATAGTCAACGGTAGGGAATGGTCAATATGGCTTATAATGTGGCTTACATATAGTATTTCAAAGAATAAGGATTTAAGCTCAAGTTGGGTTAGCAAGGGAATTTGTAAGGATTTTGGCTCTAAGGCTCCTAGGTTCATATCAAAAATGCCCTCGACACAATCTTTCTTATCAACCAATGCATGAGTAATCATCAAACACTCTCATCACTTGAAACATATAAGCACCTCATGAACAAAATAGGATGGTTATCCTTCCTTTGGCTCAAGTTCGCACAAGGTTTTCTTTATCAACTCCTCAGTCTAACCTAAGTGACTCAATGACTAGCCTAAACGATCAAGAGTGAGGTTGCTATAAAATCCTACACAATTCTCTCAAGAGTGATTCTTAGCATGACTCAAGGTTTGTCTAGTGACTAAAAGTTTCAAATTTAGCAGTTTTTCTTCATCACTTGCACAAGACTCTAACACTTCAATCAAAAACACACATCACACATATAGCAGACTCAATCACATGCAAATAATAGAAATAAACACAAAACAAAAGACACAGCAAGATCAACACGAGGCACAACAAAATCCACACAAAACACAGCAAAATCAATACAGGACATGCAAAAGATACTAAGTACTGCACCCCTACACTTATTGGACACATTAAGGTAGACACAAACAACCACGAAGACTCAATATAAAAAGAAAATAAAAATAAAGAAGGGAAAGAAATGGCCTGATCACTGGTAAGGAGGAGAGGGAGGTGGGAGACCAGCGAGTTGAGAACGGAGACAGGCCCAGTTGGAAGCATTTTCCTTGCGCATTGTAGTCAGTTAAGCGCGGATATCCTTGTACTGTGAGGTTTGAGTAGTCGCGAGCTGCTGGACCTAAATCTCTAGTTCTGTGAATCGGTTGGCCAAGTCCTGAAGCTCAAGTTGCTGCGGCGGAGGCAGTACTTCACTATCGTCCCTCAATTTCTTCTTGACAGCTTCATGCTCACTCCACTCGATGAACTGGAAGGTGTATTCTTCATCCCACTCAACCTCTTCAGCCAATCCCCACTGGGCTAAGCAGGAACCATCAATCAAAAGGCAATGGCGTGGCGGCTCCTCTTCAAACCTACCTGGACAAAAGTTCCTAGCAAAGATCGTGATAAGATGTCCAAGGTAAAAATGAGCAGGACGCTTGGTTCTTAAGAACTGCCACATCACATCAACAACCAAATCAAAGGTGCTATAGGGGCAGTTATGATGCATGTACACCAAAGCATATAGTTGGCCCTTGGTGACTCGGTTATCCTCGCTAGTACCAAACCATGCTGGACACATAAATCGATGCACCAAACTGATATGAGGCTCCTTAAGGAGCGCAGAAGATGACTGGGATTTGAATGGCAAAAACTCAGTGAGGTCACGCAATTCACTATCTATGCACATAGTGGCATCGTTAGTGGCAAAATCAATGATACCCGTACCTTGTCTGGTGCGAAAAAGTTCTTGAAATAAGTGTTCCAAGACAGTGAATGCCTTACCAAAAACACGAGCACTAAAAGAGCGACGATCCGGTGGTATTGTCAAAGTGCAGTAAAACTCTAAATTAATATCATTTCTTTGAGGCACAAAGTTATCCGCAAAGTAGTGCTACCCTAGGATGTCTAAACTAGCACGCAAATCATCCGCAATGCCTAATGACTCCATATCATCCCAACTAATCTTGGATTGAAGATACGAAGGGAGAGATGAGTATTGGGTATACCTGGCCCCTTCGAATTCATCGAATATCAGAAAAGGGGCACCATACCATTCATGTATGTCGATTGGGGTAGAAGGTGGTACTCAGGGCAGATTTTGGGTGTGCTTGCTCAGCGGGGCAGCTGAGGAGGAACAAGGGGCCGTCGTAGATCGCTTTAGAGGCATCTTGACGCGGAGGAAGGCTGGGCCGTCGAGCTGGTGGTCGGACGGAGGCTGAAGACGTTGGAGGAGCGTAGATTGGGGGAGGTGCTAGAGCAAGGGTCGGCTGCTTGGAGAGAAGAATTGGGAATTTTAGGGTTTGGTATGGGATTTTGGGGATTTTGGGGCATTTTATTTTGCTGGAATCAGGCTTGTAGCGACTGCTACAAGTTGTAGCGACCGCTACAAGAGGCGGGTTGGGGATGTAGCGATCACTACGTTTCAAATTTTCGAGGCTGTAATGACTGCTATGATGTGTAGCAATCGCTACACCTCGATTTTTCCTTGTTTTTCATTAATCGTTGCCCCGGATCGTCTTATCCTACAAAGTAAGAAACAAAAACATGAATTTTTCTTTGAGGGTGACACTATAAACATTTCCCTATAAACCCACAAACTCGGGAAAACTCAGATGAGTGACATGAAAACATTAACTAAAGTAAAAAGAGAGAAAAGAGAATGTAGTTTTAAGTTAACGTCATTAGCTTGACGATGGTGTTATCTTACTCAACCAGATCGGCAAGATCCGTGCGGGACTCTTGCATGTCAATTGTATCACCGAGATATACCTTCAGGCGCTGTCCATTCACCTTAAATTCTTCTTGCGTATCTAGATAGCGAATTTGAATTGCACTGTAAGGAGAGACTATAACCATCGTGTATGGGCCGGTCCAGCGAGACTTGAGCTTTCCTGGAAAAAGTTTTAACCGTGAGATATATAACAATACTTGTTGACCTACTAAAAATTCACGACAAAGGATCTTCTTGTCATGTAATTTTTTCGTCTGTTCCTTATAAAGTCAAGCATTCTCATAGGCTCCCAAGCGAAATTCGTCCATTGCTTCCTTTTGTAACATCTGTTTTTCACCAGCCTTCTCGAGATCCAGATTGATCCGACGTAAGGCCCAATATGCCTTATGTTCCCGTAGACAAGCTGGTATGGTGACATTCTGATTGGAGTCTTGTAAGTCGTCTGGTATGCCCAAAGTGCGTCGTTTTGTTTGCTTGACCAGTCCTTGCGGGATGGATTGACAGTCACTTCCAAAATTCTTTTAATCTCCCGATTGGAGGCTTCAACTTGACCACTTGTCTAAGGGTGGTAAGTAGTCCCAATTTTGTGCATGACCCCATACTTATGTAAAGCATTAGCAAGCAAATTATTTCGGAAGTGTTTTACGCCATTGCTTATGATCACTCTCGGAGTTCTGAACCTGCAAAAAATATTTTTCTGCAAAAACTTGGTAACCACCTTAGCATCGTTAGTCGGGAGAGCCACTGCCTCAATCCATTTAGAAACATAATCAATTGCCAACAGAATATACAATTTATGATCGGATGGCACGAATGGTCCCATGAAATCAATACCCTATACATCAAAGATTTCTACTTCCATGATTCCTTGTTGCGGCATTTCATGACGACGGGATATGTTACCTATTCGTTGGCAATGATCACACCTTTGGACAAATTCTGCAGCATCCTTAAAAAGCGTTGGCTAGTAGAATCCACTTTGTAGCACCTTGAATGTCGTACTCTCTCCTGCAAAATGCCCTCCATAAGGAGAAGCATGACAATGATGGAGAATAAGCTCTTGTTACTCTTGTGGCACGTATCTCCTTAGCATTTGATCTTTGCCTATTTTGAACAAATAAGGTTCGTCCCATACATAGCACCTGACATCACGTAAAAATCTCTTCTTCTTTTCGGAAGAAAGGTTAGGAGGCAAGATGTTGCTCACAAGATAATTGACATAATCAGCGTATCATGGGATAGAAATAACATCTAATACATACAGTTGTTCATCAAGAAAAAATTCATTAATAGGAGAAGAGAATGTTACCACCGGATTGTCAAGTCGGAAAGATGATCCGCTACTGGGTTATCTGCACCTTTTTTATCACAGATTTCAATGTCAAATTCTTGAAGGAGGAGAATCCATCTGATGAGCCTTGGTTTTGCATCCTTCTTGTTGAAGAGGTAACGGATGGCAGCGTGATCCGTGTAAACCGTCACCTTACTTCCAAGCAAATAAGCTCGGAACTTGTCAAGAGCAAAAATCAGAGCAAGGAACTCCTTCTCCGTTGTTGCATAGTTGATTTGGGCATTGTCTAACATGCGACTTGCATAATAAATGGTGTGAAATCCTGTGGACTTCTTCTGACCAAGGACAGCTCCAATAGCAAAATCACTTGCATCACACATGATCTAGAATGGGAGCATCCAATCTGGAGATATGATCACTGGTGCAGATACAAATGCCTTCTTTAGTGTAGTAAAAGCTGTGTGGCATGCTTCGTCAAAATGGAATGGTATATCCTTCTCAAGCAATCTATAGAGAGGCTTGGTGATCTTTGAAAAATCCTTTATAAAACGCCGATAGAAACCAGCGTGGCCCAGGAAACTTTGTACTCCCTTGACGGTAAGTGGAGGTGGTAACTTGTCAATGACTTCCAGCTTGGCCTTATCAACTTCCAACCCCTTTCTAGAGACTCTATGATCGAGGACTACACCTTCCGTCTCCATGAAGTGACACTTTTCCCAATTAAGAACCAAGTGCGTCTCCTTACAACATTCAAGCACCTTCCTCAAATGTGATAAGCATTCGTTATACGAATCTCTAAACACTGAGAAATCATCCATAAAGATCTCGATCTGCCACTCTACCATGTCCGAGAAAATAGCCATCATGCAGCGCTAAAAAGTAGCAGGTGCGTTACATAATCCAAATGGCATTCTACGGAAAGCAAAAGTACCATAGGGGCAGGTGAATGTCGTCTTTTCCTAGTCCTCTGGAGCAATGGCAATCTGAAGATAGCTGGAATAGCCATCCAAGAAACAATAGAAAGCATGACCTACCAATTGGTCCAACATCTGATCAATGAAGGGTAGCGGGAAGTGGTCCTTCCGAATGGCCTTATAAGCTTCCGAAAGTCAATACAAACTCTGTGGCCTACCACCATTCTTGTTGGGATAAGCTCATTATCTGTATTGGAGACCACTGTGATACCTCCTTTCTTCGGGACACATTGAGTCGGACTTACCCACTTCAAATCCAAGATGGGATAGATGATGCCAGCATCGAGCCATTTGATGACTTCCTTCCAGAACACCTCCTTTAGCTTTGGATTGAGTCGCCGTTGAGCTTCCACGATTGGACTAAAGTCGTCCTCTAGAATGATCTTCTGCTGGCATAACGAAGGGCTGATCCTCTTAATGTCACCAAGTGTCCATCCAATGGCCTCCTTATGTTTGCCTATCACCTTGAGTAGCTGGCTTTCTTGATTTTCATCCAGCGAGGCAGAAATAATAACCGGTAGCTTGTGTGCATCATCTAAGTAGGCGTACTTAAGATGAGCTAGAATGGGCTTGAGTTCCAAATCTGGTGGTGCAACAATTGATGACTGAAGCTTAGGCCTTGGTGTATCATCGAGTTCTAGTGATTTTGCCGAGCGAACCCACGACACCATCTCTTTTGAATCTTCCATGCTCTCATTAGCTTCACATGCATCCTCCTATTCTTGCACTTCTTCCCTTTTAGCTACGATCTTGTCCACCACATCAATTCGATAACAATCATCTTCCACCGTTGGGTACTTGGTAGCTTCAAAAACATTAAACACCACTTCATCATCGCATACCTTAAAGCGGAGTTCACCTTTTTCCATATTGATGCTTGTCTTTCCGGTGGCCAAGAAGGGTCGACCAAGAAGAAGTGGCACATCACGATCTTCCTCCATCTCCATCATAATGAAATCTACTGGGAAAATTAAGGTGTCAACTTTTACCAGTACATTCTCCACTATCCCTTTTGGTCTTGTTACCGAACGATCTACAAGTTGGAGGACAATCGATGTTGCCTTCATGTCTCCCAATCCAAGCCTCCTAAAAATTGAAAATGGCATTAGGTTAATACTAGAACCGAGATCAATAAGTGCTTTCTTGAAGATTTGATCCGATGGTGCATGGAATGGTGAAACTTCCAGGATCCTTCATTTTTTGGGGTATCTCCTGGCTCAGGACAGCACTACAACCTCTTGTCAGTGGAATGACTTCAAAATCATCAATGTTCCTCTTCTTTGAAATGAACTCCTTGATCCAATTCCGGTAGGTGGGTATTTGCTCAAATGCGTCAAGGAGTGGAATGTTGATATGCAAATTCTTGAAGAGCTCCAAGAACATTTGGTAGCTAGGATGCGAAGCTTGCTTGTTCACCCTTTGTGGAAATGGTGGTGGAGGATACACCCTTTCTGGCTTTGGCTTGGTCACTTCCTCTACGGACTTCTCCTTGGCTTCTACGATAGGAGTTACTTGTAGTTCTTCCTCCTCATTGATGAGTGTCAAAAACACTCATTACTTATGTACATTTTAGCGTAAGTTTACATTTGTTACTTATCGTTTTTACGAGTTTTCTATAACTTTGTCTTGTTTTTGTACATTTTGTTCTTTTGTCGTGTTTGTTCGTTTTTCTTATGTTTGCTTATTTTTTAGGAGCTTTATGGACAATAATCTAAGGAGGCACGATCAAGACCTCGAGGATGTGAGCAAAACGGACTCGACAAGGCAAAATGGCAAAAAGATTAGGTGAAACCGAGGCTAACCATGTAGTTCGTCGGGCCAGACCTCTTGCACAAGAAAATTCATAACTTCCTCATACAAAGTTGGATTGAGGCGCCGTCAGCGGCATTGGAAAGAAGACATCCGTAGCTACAATGTATCCAAAGCGCGTCTTCTATTTCATCGTCTAAGTTGGGAAACCGCTTGATCCAATATCATGAGCTGATTCTGTCCGAGTGGGCCAAACTTGATGGTCTATTTGGGCCAACTTTGGGCTTCTTGGCCCAAATCCGTGGCTGCCATTTTGTGAGGATAAGATGACTCAATTTGGCTGTGACTTGAAGGGAACAAGGATGGCTACACTTCTTTTAACTTGTTGTTGCTAAGTCCTAAAGCTAGAAACATGGATGGAAGAGTTGGTTAGATATTATGAAAAGAAGTAATTAGTTATGTTAGCTTTTGATGTCATTTGGATTGTAATATGACTTAGTATTATTATGTTAGTTAAAAAAACAAAAGGTGGCAGAGAAGGGAGAGCCAAGACTCACGTACCAAAGAAAGAAAAAAAGGAAAGAGAGGAGTAGAAGAGGCCGTGAGCTAAAGGGAGGAAAAGAAGGAAAAAACTTGAAGGCATAAACCAAGCTTATGCTTGGAATTTGTAACATCTTCTTCCCCTTTCTATTCTTGTTTTTCTTTGCTTGTAATATGTATTTTGATTGTGTTATTGTAATATATATGTGTGTGTATGTCTGTTTAAACATGTGTGAGTAGTTACTAAGTGGTGTGATGCTTTGAAAGCCTAAACTTTCTAATGGTTTAAAATGGGTAAAAATGTTAAGGATAATGTATAAGTTAAAGGGCTTAATGCTTAGTCTAATTTGATCACCTAGAACTAAGATAATAATCAAGTCTTGAGACCGAGAGGAGAAAGACTTGATCGAACGTCTAACTTGTAAATCCGTTGCCTCGTGAGATGAGAATCTCACTTGGTGATTGGTTATCCAAAAGGGTGATATTTATAGTTGTTGTTTATGTTGGTGTCTTTTGGTTTTTAAAAAGTAAAAATCAAGAGACACAAGTTGGTAAACAATTAAATAAATAAATAAATAAAAGGAGGGAATTTGGACATGACTTTTGAAATTTATTTCATTGGTGGCTTTTGAAATGATTTCAACATGTCCTTTGGTTTACTATAAATAGAACCCTCCTCCTTTCATTTTATTCTTCCCAACAATTCATTGCATAAGCATTCATTAGCAATAATTGTTCTTCTCTCCCCCTCTCTTGAGTCCAAAAGTTCCAGGTATATAAGGGTTCGCGCGAAAGGTTCGAGGGTCATGTGCAACGATCTTGGAACCGCCTGAAATAGTCATTGTATCTTGGGGACGATTGCCGTAGCCTATAGTATACTGAAATATACGGGGCAATCTCGTCTTACGGAGAAAGTGTCCAACACTTGTCTCGACTATACATGATCTTAATCAAGTACTCGTATCCGTAAATCTAATAATTGTAAGACGAGATCGAACTTGAAGATGGCATCGACTAGCATTGTCTAAGGCACGAGCATGGGGCTGGGCACAGGCTCAAGGCCAAGAATTGGTGCTTGGGTACACTAAGCACTTCGCACGCTCGCCACGTCACGAGGAGCTCTGAGGAGTCTTAAATATTTTGGAAAATTCTAGAGTAATCCAGAACCCAGATAGTGACGGGACGTGAGGCTGAGAGGAGGATAAAGTCCCTGTCTACGACGAAACATGAGGCTGGTGGATAAGGCCGACCAGCAAAGGGACACGGCGAGGACTGGATAAGGTAGTCAGACAACCATCCGAAGGGACACGAAGACTGAATACCTATCCAGAAGCCTCCAAAAAGACACGACTGCTCACAGACAGCCTACTGGCCACAGGATGTTTCTGTTCAGAGTGTGCTCGTGGTCTTTCGGGATGGCAGCCTCCAACCCTATAAATAGAGAGATCCTCCTCATTTGCAATCTATCCCAGCAATAAGCATTCGGTAGCACCGTTGCATTGACTATGGGACCCATGCCAAAAGGCCAGCGAAGTTTAATGGCACCAAGTTTAAGAGGTGGCAACAAAAGATGACATTTTATCAGACCATGCTCAACATGGTTCGGTTCCTAAAAGAGGATGTACCAAAAAATTATGGAGAACAAGACGGATCAATAGAAGATCAACGTTCTCGACGCGTGGAGTTACAATGACTTCTTGTGCTATAACTACATCCTAAATGGACTAGACGACACGCTCTATAAATGTCTATGCGGTACATAAGACTGCTAAGGAGCTGTGGAGTTCACTTGAGAAGAAGTATAAGATGGAGGATGTCGGGACGAAGAAGTTTATCGTTGGGCGGTTCCTTGACTTCAAGATGATGGACTCCAAGAAGGTCATCGACCAAGTGCAAGAGTTGTAGCTGATCCTTCACGAGATCCATGCCGAAGGGATGCAACTCAGTGAGTCCTTCCAAGTGGCTGCAATGATCGAGAAGCTCCCCCCACTCTGGAAGGACTTTAAGAGCTACCTAAAGCATAAGAGGAAGGACATGAGCCTAGAAGACCTGATCGTAAGACTTTGGATTGAGGAAGACAACCAAAAGTCTGAAGTTAAGTAAGGCAAGGCTATCTCTGAGATCACCGTGAACCTCGTTGAAAGGAAAGGTGTCAAGAAGAGGAAGAAATCCGGGGATAAGCAGGAGAAGCGAAAGCCCAAGAATAAGAATATCAAGGGTGATCGCTACAACTGTGGAAAACTTGATCATATGGCTAAGGACTGTCGCCAGCCAAAGAAGGATGATAAAGGCAAGGCAAGACACATCTGAGATGGATCTGTCAGCTGTGGTATTTGAGGCCAACCTAGTGGACGATCTGAGAGAGTGGACACAGGAGCTACCTGGTACATCTACTTGGACAAGGGGATATTCTCATCGTCAGACTAGGTAAGGTGGTCCTAAAGCCGACTGTTAAGCAAGAACTTAGTTTTTGGCTCACTGTTAAGCAAAGTTGAATTTTCAAACTTATATTTAATAAGTTTGTACTGACCAAAAAGGGTCAAATTTGTATGCAAGGGTTACCTAGAAAATGGGCTCTTTAAGATGAATGTAATAACTATACACTGTACCTTCAATGGTCGGAATAAAGTTAAAGCTTCTTCTTATTTGGCTGGGTGTTCTAATTTATGACGGATAAATTAGGACACATAAATTTAAACTCGCTAAGAAAGTTAGTAAGTTTAAATTTATTGCCGAATCTAGAGTTCAACCCTTCCGATAAATATGAGGTATGTGTGAAGGCTGAAATGGCCAAAGCACCTTTCCATTCGGTGGAAAGAAGTACCATGCCTTTTGAGTTAGTTCATACGAATGTAAAGCACGTGAAAACTAAAGGTGAAAAGATATACTTTATCATGTTTATCGATGATTGCACGAGATATTATTACGTATATCTCCTAAAGGCAAAGACAAAGCTCTTGAGGCCTTTAAGAGATATAAGAATGAGGTTGAAAATCAACTCAGCGTGGAAAGAAAAAACAAAATGATCTGAAGTGATCGAGGAGGAGAATATGTAGCTCTGTTTAAAGAACTCAGTCGAAAGCACGATATTATTCGTCAGATGACTACTCCATCTGTAGCTTCGTTTGAAGAACTCTATTGAGCACATGGCATCGTTCATAAGATGACTGCTCTATACTCGTCCTATTCGAATGGTATGGCTGAATGCCAAAATGAAACTCTTAAGGAGATGATTAACGCAGTGTTGATTAGCTCAGGCTTATCCCAGAAATATGGGGGGAAGCTGAGCTCTCAGATCATTATAAGCAAGTTGCCACACAAGAAAAAGGGTCAAAACCCCATACGAGCTATGGAAAGGAAAGAAGTATTCCTATGGTTATCTTAAAGTGTGGGGGTGGCTAGTAATAGTCGAAGTACCTAAGCCTAAGTAGAATTAAGGAACGCAACCTAAAGGGTTTGCGACTCTTGGTCAAGAGCATAATGTATGCTAGCTAGTCAAGTTAGTATACGGGCTAAAATAAGTGCCAAAAAAGTGACACGAGAAATTTGACAAATTGATGCTGTCAAATAGCTCTAAGATTGACAAGTGCAATAAATGTGATTACATTAAAGGCACACCAAAAACTTACATAATTATATGTCTCTACATGGATGACTTACTAATTATGGGAAGGGATAAAGAGATTAGTGTGGAAACTAAGAACATGTTAAAGGACCGCTTTGACATGAAAGATATGGGTCTAGTAGATGTTATACTAGGGATAAAGCTCTCTAAGAAAGCCGACGAAAGAACCTTGACACAATTCCACTATGTGGAAATCGTGCTCAAGAAATTCAAAGCTTATGACAAAGCAGCCCAGTATCTTAACTGAGGTATATGCAATGTATTGGGAGTCGAATGCAATTAACGAACTGCAATCATCCTGATGTTGCGTACTCATTTAGTAAGCTTAGTAGATTCACAAGTAATCCAGGAAAGGGTCACTAGCTAGCTCTGGAAAAGATTTTACGGTATCTAAAGCATACCATAAACCAAGGCATACACTATGCTAAATATCCAGCTATATTAGAAGAATATAGTGACACAAACTGGATATCGGACACCAAAGACTCTAAACCTATGAGTAAAAATATAATCACTATAGGAAGAGGAGCTGTGTCTTGGAAGTCCTCTAAAATAAATGTGCATAGCTCGATCCATATGGAGTCAGAGTTTATAGTACTACAAAAAGCTAAGGAAGAATCTGAATGGCTCAGAAACTTCCTTGAGGATATTCCATATTGTGGAAAAGTTAGTACCTCCTGTATTAATACATTGTCTGTAATAGGGAGAGTACAAAGTATAATGTACAACGGTAAGTCTCGACATATTGGTCGGAGACATAACACTGTTAGACAATTGATCTCTAGTAAAGTCTCGGGAAAATTGAGCTGATCCTTTTACGAAAGGAATCATTCGAGATCAAATGTATAATACAGTAAGGGGAATGGGATTAAAGTCCACACAATAAAGGACATCCATAGCGGTAACTCAACCATGATGAGTGGAGATCCCACAAACTTAGTTCAACGAGACAACTAAGTTATGGAGGGTTCAGTTAATCACCTGGAACCTAACCCATTCTCAGAAGCTGCCCAGGTGTCGACCTGCAGAGGTGTGGCTAGGTTAAGCATTTTTGCTTTTAATGATTCCTATACCTTGTTGAAGGTGGAGTATGGCAGGATACTCTCGATAGGAGATCACCTATGTAAGTGTGAAGTGAGGCCGCTTCAAAAAAGGAAAACACTTATGAATCCAAGATATGGTCCATGGCCGAAAAGGACACAACGTGAGAACCTAAATATACTAGGGTTATTATTATGTAAATGTTATTGTCTTGGTTTACACAAAAAGCTGACAGTTCAAGACATCGCGTTCACCGAGCAGCGAGTAAATCCGATAACATCTTACTAGAGAAGGTTCAAAGCCGCAAGCTACCTGTCTCAATGCAATAATAACACGTCGGAACTTTCGATTAGAGTTTGCATACATTGGTCATCATTCATGTGATTGTTAGACTAAATTGTTAACCATGTGGGGGATTGTTGGTGTCTTTTGGTTTTTAAAAAGTAAAAATCAAGAGACACAAGTTGGTAAACAATTAAATAAATAAATAAATAAAAGGAG